>CM059558.1:36409721-36655612 GCA_030386875.1 Morinoia aosen | reverse complement strand
GTGTTGGGGTGTTGGTGTGTGTTGGGGGTGTTGGTGTGTGTTGGGGGGTGTTGGTGTGTTGTTGGGGGGTGTTGGTGTGTGTTGGGGGGGTGTTGGTGTGTGTTGGGGGGTGTTGGTGTGTGTTGGGGGGTGTTGGTGTGTGTTGGGGGGTGTTGGTGTGTGTTGGGGGTGTTGGTGTGTGTTGGGGGGTGTTGGTGTGTGTTGGGGGGTGTTGGTGTGTGTTGGGGGGTGTTGGTGTGTGTTGGGGGGTGTTGGTGTGTGTTGGGGGGTGTTGGTGTGTTGGGGGGTGTTGGTGTGTTGGGGGGTGTTGGTGTGTTGGGGGGTGTTGGTGTGTTGGGGGGTGTTGGTGTGTTGGGGGGTGTTGGTGTGTTGGGGGGTGTTGGTGTGTTGGGGGGTGTTGGTGTGTTGGGGGGTGTTGGTGTGTTGGGGGTGTTGGTGTGTTGGGGGGTGTTGGTGTGTTGGGGGGTGTTGGTGTGTTGGGGGTGTTGGTGTGTTGGGGGGTGTTGGTGTGTTGGGGGGTTGGTGTGTTGGGGGGTGTTGGTGTGTTGGGGGGTGTTGGTGTGTTGGGGGTGTTGGTGTGTTGGGGGGTGTTGGTGTGTTGGGGGGTGTGGTGTGGTGTTGGGGGGTGTTGGTGTGTTGGGGGGTGTTGGTGTGTGTTGGGGGTGTTGGTGTGTTGGGGGGTGTTGGTGTGTTGGGGGGTGTTGGTGTGTTGGGGGGTGTTGGTGTGTTGGGGGTGTTGGTGTGTTGGGGGTGTTGGTGTGTTGGGGGGTGTTGGTGTGTTGGGGGGTGTTGGTGTGTTGGGGGGTGTTGGTGTGTTGGGGGGTGTTGGTGTGTTGGGGGGTGTTGGTGTGTTGGGGGGGTGTTGGTGTGTGTTGGGGGGTGTTGGTGTGTTGGGGGGTGTTGGTGTGTGTTGGGGGGTGTTGGTGTGTGTTGGGGGGTGTTGGTGTGTGTTGGGGGGTGTTGGTGTGTTGGGGGGTGTTGGTGTGTGTTGGGGGGTGTTGGTGTGTTGGGGGGTGTTGGTGTGTTGGGGGGTGTTGGTGTGTGTTGGGGGTGTTGGTGTGTTGGGGGGTGTTGGTGTGTTGGGGGGTGTTGGTGTGTTGGGGGGTGTTGGTGTGTTGGGGGGTGTTGGTGTGTTGGGGGGTGTTGGTGTGTTGGGGGGTGTTGGTGTGTTGGGGGGGTGTTGGTGTGTTGGGGGGTGTTGGTGTGTTGGGGGGTGTTGGTGTGTTGGGGGGTGTTGGTGTGTTGGGGGGTGTTGGTGTGTTGGGGGGTGTTGGTGTGTTGGGGGGTGTTGGTGTGTTGGGGGGTGTTGGTGTGTTGGGGGGTGTTGGTGTGTTGGGGGGTGTTGGTGTGTTGGGGGGTGTTGGTGTGTTGGGGGTGTTGGTGTGTTGGGGGTGGTGTGTTGGGGGGTGTTGGTGTGTTGGGGGGTGTTGGTGTGTTGGGGGGTGTTGGTGTGTTGGGGGGGTGTTGGTGTGTTGGGGGTGTTGGTGTGTTGGGGGGGGTGTTGGGGTGTGTGTTGGGGGGTGTTGGTGTGTGTTGGGGGGTGTTTGGTGTTGGTGTTGGGGGGTGTTGGTGTGTGTTGGGGGGTGTTGGTGTGTGTTGGGAGGGTGTTGGTGTGTGTTGGGGGGTGTTGGTGTGTGTTGGGGGGTGTTGGTGTGTGTTGGGGGTGTTGGTGTGTGTTGGGGGGTGTTGGTGTGTGTTGGGGGGTGTTGGTGTGTGTTGGGGGGTGTTGGTGTGTGTTGGGGGGTGTTGGTGTGTGTTGGGGGGTGTTGGTGTGTGTTGGGGGGTGTTGGTGTGTGTTGGGGGGTGTTGGTGTGTTGGGGGGTGTTGGTGTGTGTTGGGGGGTGTTGGTGTGTTGGGGGGTGTTGGTGTGTTGGGGGTGTTGGTGTGTTGGGGGGTGTTGGTGTGTTGGGGGGTGTTGGTGTGTTGGGGGGTGTTGGTGTGTTGGGGGGTGTTGGTGTGTTGGGGGGTGTTGGTGTGTTGGGGGGTGTTGGTGTGTTGGGGGGTGTTGGTGTGTTGGGGGGTGTTGGTGTGTTGGGGGGTGTTGGTGTGTTGGGGGGTGTTGGTGTGTTGGGGGGTGTTGGTGTGTTGGGGGGTGTTGGTGTGTTGGGGGGTGTTGGTGTGTTGGGGGGTGTTGGTGTGTTGGGGGGTGTTGGTGTGTTGGGGGGTGTTGGTGTGTTGGGGGGTGTTGGTGTGTTGGGGGGTGTTGGTGTGTTGGGGGGTGTTGGTGTGTTGGGGGGTGTTGGTGTGTTGGGGGGTGTTGGTGTGTTGGGGAGTGTTGGTGTGTTGGGGAGTGTTGGTGTGTTGGGGGGTGTTGGTGTGTTGGGGGGTGTTGGTGTGTTGGGGGGTGTTGGTGTGTGTTGGGGTGTTGGTGTGTGTTGGGGTGTTGGTGTGTTGGGGGTGTTGGGGGGTGTTGGTGTGTTGTGGGGTGTTGGTGTGTTGGGGGGTGTTGGTGTGTAGGGGGGTGTTGGTGTGTTGGGGGGTGTTGGTGTGTTGGGGGGTGTTGGTGTGTTGGGGGGTGTTGGTGTGTTGGGGGGTGTTGGTGTGTTGGGGGGTGTTGGTGTTGGGGGGTGTTGGTGTGTTGGGGGGTGTTGGTGTGTGTTGGGGGGTGTTGGTGTGTGTTGGGGGGTGTTGGTGTGTGTTGGGGGTGTTGGTGTGTGTTGGGGGGTGTTGGTGTGTGTTGGGGGGTGTTGGTGTGTGTTGGGGGGTGTTGGTGTGTGTTGGGGTGTTGGTGTGTTGGGGGGTGTTGGTGTGTTGGGGGGTGTTGGTGTGTTGGGGGGTATTGGTGTGTTGGGGGGTGTTGGTGTGTTGGGGGGTGTTGGTGTGTTGGGGGGTGTTGGTGTGTTGGGGGGTGTTGGTGTGTTGGGGGGTGTTGGTGTGTTGGGGGGTGTTGGTGTGTTGGGGGGTGTTGGTGTGTTGGGGGGTGTTGGTGTGTTGGGGGGTGTTGGTGTGTTGGGGGGTGTTGGTGTGTTGGGGGGTGTTGGTGTGTTGGGGGGTGTTGGTGTGTTGGGGGGTGTTGGTGTTTCGGGGGGTGTTGGTGTGTTGGGGGGTGTTGGTGTGTTGGGGGGTGTTGGTGTGTTGGGGGGTGTTGGTGTGTGTTGGGGTGTTGGTGTGTGTTGGGGTGTTGGTGTGTTGGGGAGTGTTGGGGGGTGTTGGTGTGGTTGTGGGGTGTTGGTGTGTTGGGGGGTGTTGGTGTGTAGGGGGGTGTTGGTGTGTTGGGGGGTGTTGGTGTGTTGGGGGGTGTTGGTGTGTTGGGGGGTGTTGGTGTGTTGGGGGGTGTTGGTGTGTTGGGGGTGTTGGTGTGTTGGGGGTGTTGGTGTGTTGGGGGTGTTGGTGTGTTGGGGGGTGTTGGTGTGTTGGGGGGTGTTGGTGTGTTGGGGGGTGTTCCACTGTAATGCAGAGGTGTGTTAGTGTTTCCGTGCTGTGTTACACTGCAAGGAGTAATGTTAGTGAGAAGGGAGTAATATAGAGGCGGGTTAGTGTGTAGTAGAGTGTATTGAAGGGAGGAGTTGTATGTGGGGGGGTGTAGAGTGACTCTGGGAGAGGAGTAGCATGGAACACTGCGTGAGGGCGGCGTTCACAAACCTCAAGGTACCGTGGCAAGACATTCATCACACAACTTTGCGTTCTGGTCTTATTCATTACATGACAGTCACGATATGTACTGAAAGCGTGACACTAGCGGCAGATGGCCGGCGTACTCTTCGTGTCGCACAAGTGCTGCGTCTGCTGTACATGTGCCCCACACCCTCCCCACATGTGTCCCACACCCTCCCTACATGTGCCCCACACCCTCCCTACATGTGCCCCACACCCTCCCTACATGTGCCCCACACCCTCCCTACATGTGCCCCACACCCTCCCTACAACCTCCCTCTAGAACAGGGGTCTCCAAACTATGACCCGCGGGCCACATCCGGCCCGCCACACAATTTCATCTGGCCCGCCAAAGGAATCCCTGAGCCTTCAAAAAATAATTATCGTACGACTGGCATAGCTGAATTAACCAAAGCGATGTGAATTTAATGTAAGCCAAGAATTAGCATCAGTTCACAGCGTGCACACCACAACAACTGGAGAGGACATTTTCAATGAAGTAAGTAAAACTATGACAGAATATATCCTGGCATGGAGAAAAGTGCACAGAGTAACAATTGATGGAGGAAAGAATATGTCTGGGACAAAGAAGGGTTTGGTTGGGCAAATTACAATTCAGCTTGTGAGGTTGGAGGATTCTCAAAACCCATTTTTCTGCATTGCCTTATCCATCAACTAGCATCATGTCTAAAATATGTTGATATGTCCTGTGTCACCAAACCTGTTGTTTCTGTTGATAATTTCATTAGATCTCATGCTCTCAACCATCGCCAGTTCCGTGTTCTCTTGAAAGAAATTGATGTCGAATTTGTTGACTAGCACTGACTTATACAGCAGTTAGATCGCTTATTTGTGGGAAGGATTTACTGTATTTCTTTGAGCTTAGATTAGAAATTGGTTTAGTTCTCACAGAGTAAAATTGATGTCGAATTTGTTGACTAGCACTGACTTATACAGCAGTTAGATCGCTTAGTTGTGGGAAGGATTTACTGTATTTCTTTGAGCTTAGTTTAGAAATTGGTTTAGTTCTCACAGAGTAAAATTGATGTCGAATTTGTTGACTAGCACTGACTTATACAGCAGTTAGATCGCTTAGTTGTGGGAAGGATTTACTGTATTTCTTTGAGCTTAGTTTAGAAATTGGTTTAGTTCTCACAGAGTAAAATTGATGTCGAATTTGTTGACTAGCACTGACTTATACAGCAGTTAGATCGCTTAGTTGTGGGAAGGATTTACTGTATTTCTTTGAGCTTAGATTAGAAATTGATTTAGTTCTCACAGAGTAAAATTGATGACGAATTTGTTGACTAGCACTGACTTATACAGCAGTTAGATCGCTTAGTTGTGGGAAGGCTTTACTGTTTTCTTTGAGCTCAGATGATCAATTGATATATTTCTCACCGAGTAAAATAAATCTCAACCATTATTAACAGACTAAATGGATTTGAGAATTGGCATTTTGTGCTGATATGACAGGTCATATGAATCACTTGAATCTGAAGTTGTAAGGTGAAAAATATATGATCAATGACTACTTTGTTCATGTCAAGGCATTCACAGCAAAACTTGCGTTACTTGAAGGCCAGGTGAAAGTTAAGAATTTTGTTCATATCCCGTACTATGAAAAATTTCATGTAGAAAGTAAAGGGGAATTTCCTTCTTCATTTGCAAAAGAAATAATTTCAGCTTTGAAAAAAAGGTTCAAGAGCAATTTACTGACCTTGATACCAAAGCAAATTAAATCAGGGCCTTTAATAATCCTTTTGACTGCAATGCTGAAAATCTTCCAACTCAATTTCAAATAGAAATTATTGATTTCCTGGCAGATCACAGACTAAAAGATAAGTATAAAGAAGGAAATCTGTTTGAGTTTTATAAATGCCTGCAGCTAGATCAGTTTCCAAATTTGATAACGTCTACTTGTAGATTTGTGTCCAATTTTGGTACAACATACCTGTGTGAACAAAAATTTTTTTAAATGTTTGAAATCTAACTATCGAGCAAATTTATCTGAAGATCTTTTGAAATCAGTTCTTACAATTTGCTCATCTAATCTGAAACTTGATTTTAATGAAATTTTGTAGTCGAAACAACAGTATAATTCGTCACACCAATTTGGTTGCATAAAGCTAAAGACAGGAATCTATTTGGTATACCCTGATTTTTTCCAACAAGATTTGTTTCAATTTTTCCATGTGTATGCCCTAATATTTGAAGAAATTTATATACTGGCACTGATTTTTCTTCATTTTTTTTGCTTGGGCCCGCATGAATGTGGGCAATATATAATGTGGCCCTTACATTGAAAAGTTTGGAGACCCCTGCTCTAGAATATTATCAGATTAGATAATTAGTTAGTTTAAGCCTCCCGAACCGCTACATAAAAGAGCGTATCAAAGAGAGGAAGGAAGAAGGCATCATTTAGTATGGGGATCTATGCAGAAGGGACATAGACACAGTAAGTTGAGAAAGAAGTTCATGAAACAAGATAAAAGTTGAAGAAAGTAGTAGGTGCTGAACAACAGGAAAGCAGTGAACAAAAAAAAAAGATGGTCTGCAAATTAACAAAAAACAGTTTTTTCAACGAATAGAAGGCCTACCCATCTCTCTGCTCAGGCCCTTACACATGTTCCTCCTGGGAGCGCTAATTCCCATAGATACAATAGTAGTATCCCTCTGAAGGGAGAAATTTATCAAAAAAGTAAAATAAATAGCATGAATAAAATGTGTTTTAAATTCAATTTAACATATACTTTGCAAGTTTCATAACAATCGGACCATCAATAAAAAAGAAACGCGTGGTGTTAACAGTTTAAGAACGCCAGCCAAAAGAATGGTAATTTAAGTAAGATAGTAGGTAAAAGTAGTATGCTTTAAAATGTAACCATCAACCCTAACCTATGCCAGATCCCGCGTTGTGCACTAGACATGCATGAACTGAACGCGCCCGGCGTTAAATCACATCTATCTAGAAAAATAGTAAGGAAATCGAACAAATAGCACGAATAAAATGTGTTTTAAAATGTATTTTACACATACTGTGCAAATTCCATAACAGTTGAACCGTAAATAAAAAACCCATGGCGATCTTGAAGAAAAATATTGACTGTACACCCCAACCCCCTCAGCCCCCCACCATGCCGGCAACATTAATGAAGTATTCACAGAAGACGCTGCCGTGCCCCCCCCCCCCCACTCACCATGCCTGCAGCATTAATGAAGTATTCACAGAGGACGCTGCCGTGCCCCCCCCCCCCCTCCCCCCACCCACCATGCCTGCAGCATTAATGAAGTATTCACAGAGGACGCTGCCGTGCCCCCCCCCCTCCCCCCCACCCACCATGCCGGCAACATTAATGAAGTATTCACAGAGGACGCTGCCGTGCCCCCCCCCTCCCCCCACCCACCATGCCTGCAGCATTAATGAAGTATTCACAGAGGACGCTGCCGTGCCCCCCCCCACCCACCATGCCGGCAACATTGATGAAGTATTCACAGAGGACGCTGCCGTTCCCCCCCCCCCCCCCCACTCACCATGCCTGCAGCATTAATGAAGTATTCACAGAGGACGCTGCCGTGCCCCCCCCTCCCCCCACCCACCATGCCGGCAGCATTAATGAAGTATTCACAGAAGACGCTGCCGTGCCCCCCCCCTCCCCCCCCCCCCACCATATGCCCCCCCCCCACCCACCATGCTGGCAGCATTAATGAAGTATTCACAGAGGACGCTGCCGTGCCCCCCCCCCCCCTCCCCCCACCCACCATGCCGGCAGCATTAATGAAGTATTCACAGAGGACGCTGCCGTGCCCCCCCCTCCCCCCCACCCACCATGCCGGCAGCATTAATGAAGTATTCACAGAGGACGCTGCCGTGCCCCCCTCCCCCACCCACCATGCCTGCAGCATTAATGAAGTATTCACAGAGGACGCTGCCGTGGGAGGTGTTCACTTGACGCACCCGTGGCGTGACGCAGGACGCGCGCTCCTCCGAGAGCACCTCCTGCACCGTCACGCCCTCCACGAACGTCGCACCTCACGCACACATACAACTTATTACAACGGAGCAGGGGACCTGGCAACATTCCCCAACACTGCAATAACGCCACACGGGCACCAGGGAACAGGTTGTGAGGGTGAGAGCAAAAGGAGCTTCGTGCCGCCACTGCACGCTCTGGCTCAGGCCGCGATGCCTCACGCGCTCACTCAAAAGCCTCAATGAATCTTGCCTTGCTCCTAGTTACTCGGAACTCCAACTTACGCTCTCACCCCATAGCCACTACCACAAGAATTGTAACTCATTACAGCCTTAACGCCATACCAATCCTCGTGTGGCACGTGGCGATTTCATCTATTCAATTCCTCAGCTGTCAGGTCATCCCATCAGTTCTGTCAGAATTTAGCCTTTATTTCAATTGAACGAAATTTGAAGGGTATGTTATAATGTCTATTGGAGCTGGACATTGTTATCTTAAGATGCATTTAAACTGATCAAATTTTATTTTACAAAATAAAATTAATTTTTTGATTAAAATCCAGCTAAGATGAAAGTACCCGCGCATCATTTGAGGCACACAATGTTTTATGAGCTCAAGAAAGGCAACTCAGCAGCTCCTCCAGACTACCATTTGTTTTGGAGCGCACGAATCTTTCGAAAGGAACGGCTTTTGCAACGCAGGAAGAGGTTGAAACTGACATTTGTGAGTTCTTTGAATAAAAACAAAAAGAATTCTACAACAATGATGTTAAAAAGCTTTTTCATAGATGGAAGGAAGTCATAGATAATCCGGGAAAGTACATTGATGATGCATCTTTAATTAAATGTAACTTTTGGTCACTGGTTTTATTTATTCAAAATTGGGGTAGAACTGATGGGATGACCTGATAGACAAGAAATTATTTTCTAAAAAAGGCGAACCCACACACATTTACTACAGGCATGTACATTGTTAGAAATAAAAATAAACCACTTAACATCTAAGTGAAGAAAGTGCCACTAGCAGTTAAATAGGCTACTTGGTTCCCATGACAACCTATGAGCAGAAGAACCAAGCCTAAAGCGAAGCACAGAGAAGGACTTGGTTCACACACCTTGCTGCCTTAGAACGAGTTTGGTCTACATTCCAATACACATACCAGAGTGGCCGCAAGTACTAACAGTCTAGCTTGTGTCTTCCTTCACGAGTCTATGACAGATATCCATGTGCTGCCTGAGCAGCAATGTAGAAACTTCGACCTTTGGGTTCGGACGAGCACCATGCAACAGGCACACTCGCTTCTGCAACCTTAGGTATGTACACTCAGTGAACTGAGCAGATGCTGCCAGTTATGTCAATTGTGAAGTGTGTGGACTCCAGAGACAAAAATGCAAGTAAGTAACCAGTGTTGAATATTAGGTGGGTTCCTTTGTGCCTAGAGGGGTACTTTTATTATGTGCTCAGCTGGTAAATATTAAGTGGGTTCCTTTGTGCCTAGAGTGGTACTTGTATTATGTGCTCAGCTGGTAAATATTAAGTGGGTTCCTTTGTACCTAGAGGTGTACTTGTATTATGAGCTCAGCTGGTAAATATTAAGTGGGTTCCTTTGTGCCTAGAGGTGTACTTGTATTATGCGCTCAGCTGGTAAATATTCAGTGGGTTCCTTTGTGCCTAGAGGTGTACTTGTATTATGTGCTCAGCTGGTAAATATTAGGTGGGTTCCTTTGTGACTAGAGGGGTACTAGTATTATGTGCTCAGCTGGTAAATATTAAGTGGGTTCCTTTGTGCCTAGAGGTGTACTTGTATTATGTGCTCAGCTGGTAAATATTAAGTGGGTTTCTTTGTGCCTAGAGGGGTACTTGTATTATGTGCTCAGCTGGTAAATATTAAGTGGGTTCCTTTGTGCCTAGAGGGGTACTAGTATTATGTGCTCAGCTGGTAAATATTAAGTGGGTTCCTTTGTGCCTAGAGGTGTACTTGTATTATGTGCTCAGCTGGTAAATATTAAGTGGGTTTCTTTGTGCCTAGAGGGGTACTTGTATTATGTGCTCAGCTGGTAAATATTAAGTGGGTTCCTTTGTGCCTAGAGGGGTACTAGTATTATGTGCTCAGCTGGTAAATATTAAGTGGGTTCCTTTGTGCCTAGAGGTGTACTTGTATTATGTGCTCAGCTGGTAAATATTAAGTGGGTTTCTTTGTGCCTAGAGGGGTACTTGTATTATGTGCTCAGCTGGTAAATATTAAGTGGGTTCCTTTGTGCCTAGAGGGGTACTAGTATTATGTGCTCAGCTGGTAAATATTAAGTGGGTTCCTTTGTGCCTAGAGGGGTACTAGTATTATGTGCTCAGCTGGTAAATATTAAGTGGGTTCCTTTGTGCCTAGAGGGGTACTAGTATTATGTGCTCAGCTGGTAAATATTAAGTGGGTTTCTTTGTGCCTAGAGGGGTACTTGTATTATGTGCTCAGCTGGTAAATATTAAGTGGGTTTCTTTGTGCCTAGAGGGGTACTTGTATTATGTGCTCAGCTGGTAAATATTAAGTGGGTTCCTTTGTGCCTAGAGGGGTACTAGTATTATGTGCTCCGCTGGTAAATATTAAGTGGGTTCCTTTGTGCCTAGAGGTGTACTTGTATTATGTGCTCAGCTGGTAAATATTAAGTGGGTTCCTTTGTGCCTAGAGGGGTACTAGTATTATGAGTTCAGCTGGTAAATATTAAGTGGGTTCCTTTGTGCCTAGAGGGGTACTAGTATTATGTGCTCAGCTGGTAAATATTAAGTGGGTTCCTTTGTGCCTAGAGGGGTACTAGTATTATGTGCTCAGCTGGTATATATTAAGTGGGTTCCTTTGTGCCTAGAGGTGTACTTGTATTATGTGCTCAGCTGGTAAATATTCAGTGGGTTCCTTTGTGCCTAGAGGGGTACTAGTATTATGTGCTCAGCTGGTAAATATTAAGTGGGTTCCTTTGTGCCTAGAGGGGTACTAGTATTATGTGCTCAGCTGGTAAATATTAAGTGGGTTCCTTTGTGCCTAGAGGGGTACTTGTATTATGTGCTCAGCTGGTAAATATTAAGTGGGTTCCTTTGTGCCTAGAGGGGTACTAGTATTATGTGCTCAGCTGGTAAATATTAAGTGGGTTTCTTTGTGCCTAGAGGGGTACTAGTATTATGTGCTCAGCTGGTAAATATTAAGTGGGTTCCTTTGTGCCTAGAGGGGTACTAGTATTATGTGCTCAGCTGGTAAATATTAAGTGGGTTTCTTTGTGCCTAGAGGGGTACTTGTATTATGTGCTCAGCTGGTAAATATTAAGTGGGTTCCTTTGTGCCTAGAGGGGTACTAGTATTATGAGTTCAGCTGGTAAATATTAAGTGGGTTCCTTTGTGCCTAGAGGGGTACTAGTATTATGTGCTCAACTGGTAAATATTAAGTGGGTTCCTTTGTGCCTAGAGGGGTACTAGTATTATGTGCTCAGCTGGTAAATATTAAGTGGGTTCCTTTGTGCCTAGAGGGGTACTAGTATTATGAGTTCAGCTGGTAAATATTAAGTGGGTTCCTTTGTGCCTAGAGGGGTACTAGTATTATGTGCTCAGCTGGTAAATATTAAGTGGGTTCCTTTGTGCCTAGAGGGGTACTAGTATTATGAGTTCAGCTGGTAAATGATAGCAAATTCTGTGACCCAATGGAAGCTGTTGGGAACTTCAGATGCTGGGGGTACTGGAGCGTTTTACTGCCACAGCCTTTTGTATTGTGCTCTCCCTTAATTCTTATCACATGTGGATTCTGCTTCTTGTATTGTCAGTGTTATATAACTGCCTTGCCAACACTCACAGCTGTATTCATTGTGTTCAAATGTTAAAGTCTTATTGACCTATGCTTGCTGTGTTGTATAGGTCCTTGCTGCATCACAACTATTTTGTTGTTCACATCAAGTCTAGTTTGACTTGACGTGTTGTGTGACTATTTACAAACCATGTTGTGCGAGATTATTTGTAACCACCTACCAGCCTGAAGAGTATGATGTGATGCCATAGTTTTGACCTTGGAACTTTGGCTATTTACATAACTGTACCCAGGGTTGCACGCATCGCAGGGGAATCTGTTCATCCCGTTTATGCTATTGATTTGATTTTATTTGTGTTAAAAGGTGCACACAACGCCCCCAGACCCAGCAAGTTGGGCCCACTGCTCATCATGGAGCTTGGCAGCACCACACAATGCCCCCAGACCCAGCAAGTTGGGCCCACTGCTCATCATGGAGCTTGGTAGCACCACACAACGCCCCCAGCAAGTTGGGCACACTGCTCACCATGGAGCTTGGTAGCACCACACAACGCCCCCAGACCCAGCAAGTTGGGCCCACTGCTCACCATGGAGCTTGGTAGCACCACACAACGCCCCCAGACCCAGCAAGTTGGGCTCACTGCTCACCATGGAGCTTGGTAGCACCACACAACGCCCCCAGCAAGTTGGGCCCACTGCTCACCATGGAGCTTGGTAGCACCACACAACGCCCACAGACCCAGCAAGTTGGGCCCACTGCTCATCATGGAGCTTGGTAGCACCACATAACGCCCCCAGACCCATCAAGTTGGGCCCACTGCTCACCATGGAGCTTGGTAGCACCACACAACACCCCCAGACCCAGCAAGTTGAGCTCACTGCTCATCATGGAGCTTGACAGCACTACACAACACCCCCAGACCCAGCAAGTTGGGCCCACTGCTCACCATGGAGCTTGGTAGCACCACACAACGCCCCCAGCAAGTTGGGCCCACTGCTCACCATGGAGCTTGGTAGCACCACACAACGCCCCCAGCAAGTTGGGCCCACTGCTCACCATGGAGCTTGGCAGCACCACACAACGCCCCCAGACCCAGCAAGTTGGGCCCACTGCTCACCATGGAGCTTGGTAGCACCACACAACGCCCCCAGAAAGTTGGGCCCACTGCTCACCATGGAGCTTGGTAGCACCACACAACGCCCCCAGACCCAGCAAGTTGGGCCCACTGCTCACCATGGAGCTTGGCAGCACCACACAACGCCCCCAGCAAGTTGGGCCCACTGCTCACCATGGAGCTTGGTAGCACCACACAACGCCCCCAGCAAGTTGGGCGCACTGCTCACCATGGAGCTTGGCAGCACCACACAACGCCCCCAGCAAGTTGGGCCCACTGCTCACCATGGAGCTTGGCAGCACCACACAACGCCCACAGCAAGTTGGGCACACTGCTCACCATGGAGCTTGGTAGCACCACACAACGCCCCCAGCAAGTTGGGCACACTGCTCACCATGGAGCTTGGTAGCACCACACAACGCCCCCAGCAAGTTGGGCACACTGCTCACCATGGAGCTTGGTAGCACCACACAACGCCCCCAGACCCAGCAAGTTGGGCCCACTGCTCACCATGGAGCTTGGCAGCACCACACAACGCCCCCAGCAAGTTGGGCCCACTGCTCACCATGGAGCTTGGTAGCACCACACAACGCCCCCAGCAAGTTGGGCGCACTGCTCACCATGGAGCTTGGCAGCACCACACAACGCCCCCAGCAAGTTGGGCCCACTGCTCACCATGGAGCTTGGCAGCACCACACAACGCCCACAGCAAGTTGGGCACACTGCTCACCATGGAGCTTGGTAGCACCACACAACGCCCCCAGCAAGTTGGGCACACTGCTCACCATGGAGCTTGGTAGCACCACACAACGCCCCCAGCAAGTTGGGCACACTGCTCACCATGGAGCTTGGTAGCACCACACAACGCCCCCAGCAAGTTGGGCACACTGCTCACCATGGAGCTTGGTAGCACCACACAACGCCCCAGCAAGTTGGGCACACTGCTCACCATGGAGCTTGGTAGCACCACACAACGCCCCCAGGAAGTTGGGCACACTGCTCACCATGGAGCTTGGTAGCACCACACAACGCCCCCAGCAAGTTTAGCACACTGCTCACCATGGAGCTTGGCGGCGGCAGCGAGGGCGTGGCACACAGCGAGGGGGCTGACCACCGCGTCGCCCCCGCACCACACGGCGCCCTCCAGGTCCCCCGTCTCCAGGTGCGGGTGTCGCTTGCGCACCTCGTGCCGGTCCACCCACTGCAACACGCACAGGTCAGTCCCTCCTCCCCCACCCACCGCAGCACAGTACCCTCCTCCCCCCACCCAATGCAACATGGAGTCTCCTCCTCCCCCCACCCACTGCAACATGCAGTCTCCTCCTCCCCCCACCCACTGCAACACACAGTCCCCTCCTCCCCCACCCACTGCAACACACAGTCCCTTCCTCCCCCACCCACTGCAACACAGTCCCCTCCTCCCCCACCCACTGCAACACAGTCCCCTCCTCCCCCACCCACTGCAACACACACAGGTCAGTACCCTCCTCTCTTCAGACTGCTGTTTTCACAACTTTTACAAATATTCCATTCTTTATTACATAAAATTCAATTAGCACCACAAAGAAAATAAGCAATCCATTCAAAAACATTATGACAAGTCTACTCTTACTATAGAGAGTATTTGACATGCTCTTTGCATAACAGGAGACAGCACATGTCATTTTAAGCCAATAAAATTATTCAGTCATCCCAGATTTTATCATTAGATAAATTTCTTTAAGCCTCCCGAATTGCAACAAAGGCAATCCAAAGAGAGGATGGAGATAAAGGAATGCAGAATCTATGCACAAGATGCTGCATTGAAACAGTAAGATGAGAAAGAAGTTAATTAAACTAGATAAAAATGAAGAAGAAAATAGAAGGTGCTGAAAAACAGGACAGCAGCAACCCAAAAAAGGTGGTCCTTAACGTAACAAAAACATTTCATTTCATCAAAAAGAAGACCTACCTAACTCTCAGCTCAGGCCCGTGGCAGTGCTAATTCCAACAGATAGAATAGCTGTATCCCCTGAGGGGATAAAATATATCAAAAAAAATGTATACCAAGATCTCTTAACTTGAGAGTTTTTGGCGATACTTTCTATTATTCTCCTCTCGAATTCCCCTTTTGAAAGTGGGAGTTATTTCTGCCATAGCCAGTAGTACGGGCAATTCTAATCCTGTCGCACAATTTCTGCCGCAGCCAGTATTGCGGGCAATTCTAATCCTGTCGCACAATTTCTGCCGCAGCCAGTATTGCGGGCAATTCTAATCCTGTTGCACAATTTCTGCCGCAGCCAGTATTGCGGGCAATTCTAATCCTGTCGCACAATTTCTGCCGCAGCCAGTATTGCGGGCAATTCTAATCCTGTCGCACAATTTCTGCCGCAGCCAGTATTGCGGGCAATTCTAATCCTGTCGCACAATTTCTGCCGCAGCCAGTATTGCGGGCAATTCTAATCCTGTCGCACAATTTCTGCCGCAGCCAGTATTGCAGGCAATTCTATTCCTGTGGCACAATTTTTGCTGCAGCCAGTATTGCGGGCAATTCTAATCCTGTCGCACAATTTCTGCCGCAGCCAGTATTGCGGGCAATTCTAATCCTGTGGCACAATTTCTGCTGCAGCCAGTATTGCGGGCAATTCTAATCCTGTGGCACAATTTCTGCCGCAGCCAGTATTGCGGGCAATTCTAATCCTGTGGCAAAATTAAGAATTTTTCACACAAGGCAAGAAAATGCAGTAGAAACCCATGCAACTGATTGATTGAAAGTTATTTCTATTCTTCCTTACCACAACAAATATGTTCAAAGGGAGGAAGGATGAAGGCACCATTGATTATGGAGGTAAGGGAATGCAGAATCTACGTACAAAGGGTGTTTCTGCATAGGGTCAAATGCACATAGAAATAGTAAGTTAAGTAAGAAGGTTATGCAACAAAATAACAGTAAAAAAAGAAAGGCAGAAGTGTTGAAAAAAGGACAGCATTGAACTCAAAAAAAATAGTCCTTAACCCTTTAATGGTTTGCTCAACAAAATTGTCGAGGTATTTTTAAGCCTAATAAAATTTATGAAATTGCAGTTACTTAATGTTTTCTCTTATTCTGGCGGCTAAACAGAATTGCTACACGTCAGGTAGGTACAAAAAGTAGGCAATAGACGGCCCTGAGGTTGTGGCAAGCCTCAACGTCAACAACCTTTTGATCCCTGTGTACGTGTCGCCAAACTTCTCTACTTTCCTAATACAATTTCAGGGTATAACTAGTAAATAATCTATGCCTATTATATATCAGATATTTAATTTGTTGTTGTAGACGTGTTTGAATACTTGCTTTGCAGATAATTATGCAATTATGACAATGTGTAAGATACTTGTATATTGGTCCACAATTTTGTTGAGCTGCCCATTCATGGTAAAAATTATGAGTAGAGAATCAGCTCAACAAAATTGTTGAACTGTGTTATTTATAGTCGTTATTCATTGCGTTTAACCTTCGCAGGCCCCAAAATTGATGTGTCAGGTTTCAATGGTGCCAGTAATAGATATCTGCAAGGTGTGGCTCCAAATTATGCTGACAATTCTGATGATGGCATGGACACAGACGACGATGTTGCTGATCCTGATTTCATTCCCAACACAAGTGCTGCTATAGCTGATGACATTGATGAAGGCAATGATACATGTGATAAAGATACTACTATATTGCATGCAAATGAAGGTAGCTCAAACTAACAGCTAGAGGGACCAAGTACCAAGGTTAATATCTATATATATATATATCTATATATATATATATATATATATATATATATATATATATATATATATATATATATATATATATATATATATATATATATGTATATGTATATATATATATACACATTTTACTAACAATAGTGAACACAATAATGACGAGAAATTTTGGAAGCTTAGGCAGCTGTCTGAAATGCTTTGTGACCACTGTGAGAAGGTTGAGGGCATCCCATACCAGAGTGTAGAATAATGAAAAAATGGTGCCTTACAAAGGCACTAGGGCAGGAAAATTTTGCTAGTACATCAGAAATCAACCCCATAAGTGGGGCTTCAAGATCTTTTGTAGATCAAGCTGTAGTAAAATCATTCATGATTTACTATTCAGTGCTCTCCTGTTGTAGTGCTCTCCGTGGTACAGTGGTTAAGGGATCGGGCTCGTACATTGGAGTCGCGGGTTCGATTCCCGGCGCTGGCGTGGAGATTTTCCCCGTTGGGTATAAGGGAAAGCTCAAGCACAATACCCCACTCAACCCAGGTGTCGGAAATGGGTACCGGCTTTACGGGGGAACCGTCATGGTGTCCTATATAAAGGGTTAGTTATAAGACATTTGAAAAACCAATGCTTAGATCATATGTATCAGGCTTGATTGGAAATAAAGCATCCCAAAGATGCCGATGTTAACCTTAACCTAACCTATTCAAGGAAAAACACGAGGAGAAACCACATTTATCTATTCAAGGAAAAACATTATATATCACAAGAGAAAATGAGAAAGACCTCTCGCTTGGTTAAAAAGTGATGTTGATAATGACAAGATCTGCCCCTAACCCTCAATCAGCTGTTGCTTTTATGATAACTTTTTCACAATAATCTGTAAAGTGTGATGTAGTCTCGTACCTAAAAAATAAGCAAACTTGCTGCTTTGATTGTCACAAGAAGTGAACATGCGCCAGGGCGGTGATTGCAAGTGACTCCAGTCGTATCTTCCACTTACACTGAAACCCATCCAAAAACCTTTTTTTATTTGACACAGAACAACCCAAAGATTTTCAGTTGATATGGCCACAAAATGTTGATTTCCGGTTTACCCGTCATTTTTTGTATTTCATAATAACATTAGAAGGAAATAAGTTTGTTACTTATGTTATTGTTTGTGAAAAATAAAATGATATAATGAGTCAGTATGCATGTCTACCTTACTACCATAATGAGGCAGCTCGACAAAATTGTAGCTACCGTAATGTGGCAGCTCAACAATATTGTTGAGACTCGTAACTCGAGAAATATGCTAGGAACAAAAAACAAAAAATTTTCTCAAACAAAAGTTGTTACTCTACTCTGATTCAGAGATAAAGGAATTTGACATGAAAAATTTGTTTTTTTCCCAAAATTCTACATGTGACCATTAAAGGGTTAAACAAAACAAGAACCTTTTATTTCAACAAAAAGAAGGCCAACCTAACTTTAAGCGCAGGACCACACTTTTTCCCCTTGGGAGTGCTAATTCCCATAGATGCAATGGTTGCATCCTCTGAGGAAAGAAACGCATGCAAATTACCGTGCACTTCAACAAGGCTTTTGGTAGGCTGCAAGACAGCAACCTTCACTACACACACACACCTCCACAGGGATGTGGTAGGGCTTGATAGCAGCCAGTCTGCGCTTGAGAGCAAGGGCTCTGTCTCGTGTCCGTGCCAGATTTAAACTTCCACATTGTACAAATCCTGTGAAGAAAACAGAAGGTTTAGACATCCACTACTACTGATTAAAAAATAAAAATGCTTTACAACAATATATTTCTCAATCTACAAGTGATTTATTTCTCATTCCTCTCACATACCTCTCACACGTACATAATTATGTAAATATATTGTATCTACGTAAATTAGCACTCCTCGGAGGAAAATGTTAGGTCACCAGCTTAATTAAGGTTAGCGTTTTTTCTTCAGAATTGGTATTTTGTTTTGGATCATTGTCGATACCGTCGTGCGGTCGACGTGAGGGTTCGTGAAAAAGGGGCTGTCTTCTGTACAGCTACCTTTTCCGGGGCGCTAGCTTTTCTTCGCAGCTGCCCTTCCTGAGGTTCGTGTGGGTACCGCCTACGCCGTAATCAGTCCGCTAGGGCAACAGAAGTAAATTCTGTTAGTGCCGAACTACGGCGGTACCGTTGTGTGTGGGGGGTGAGGTTAGTGTGGGTACCACCTGCGCCGTATTCAGTCCGCTAGGGCAACAGAAGTAAATTCTGTTATGTGCCGAACTACGGTGGTACCGCTAGGGTGAGGTGTGTGTGTGTGGGTAGTGTGGGTACCACCTGCGCCGTATTCAGTCCGCTAAGGCAACAGAAGTAAATTCTGTTATGTGCCGAACTACGGTGGTACCGCTAGGGTGAGGTGTGTGTGTGGGTACCACCTACGCCGTAATAAGTCCGCTAGGGCAACAGAAGTAAATTCTGTTTGTGCCGAACTACGGTGGTACCGTTAGGAAGACGAGCAACTGTCTGCGCCGTATGAGACCGCTAGGGCAACAGAAGTGAATTCTGTTAGTGCCAAACTGCGACAGCGTCTTCCTATCGACAAACTATGCGAAATAGTTCGTCCTTCCGAGGTGGCTCCTTAAACCCCTTGTTAGGCGAGGTGTCGTATAAGACTAAAGCCTGTGTCAACGAGAAAGGAAACTCTTATGACCTCAGGGTGTAACTTGTTTAATGCTGAATCTCTTTGAAGTCCCTATCACATACACTGATATATTCTAACAAAGACAGTGATTTATTTTCTATTGCAAAAATAGTGCGTACAGACGTGAGCTACTGCATAACAGGGTACAACACTCAAAATTGCATTTAAAATATTAGTCGTATTTAGCTAGGTAACACAAGAAACATTGGAATATCGACATGTAATACAAATGATATTTAAGGGCTAACTAAAGTAAACGCACAAACGCAACATCAGCGCGGGGAAATAGATAAGTCGGCGTTCAGAGAGCTGGACACATGAAGAAAATACTTAAGATTATGGGTAACTAACACAAAAAGGCTCGACAACCCCTGTGCGGCCTGACAATCATCTATTTTTGATTCATTTTTGTCCTGTTTTTCAGCACCTACTCCTCTCTTCTTCAATTTTCATCTTGTTTCATAAACCTCTTCCGCAATGTACTCTATCTATAGACAGGGGATTTTGTGTGGGAATACAGATTGTGTTTATTTTCCCACTCCCTACACTCTACACTAAATGGTGCCTTTTTCCTTCCTCTACTTGGAACACCTTTGTTGTAGCTAGGGAGGCTTAAACTAAATTACAATCAAAGATAATCTTTCACATAAATTCTTGCACTGTAGCTCATATAATACAACATCTTTAACTTGCTTCACAATATATATCTATGCTGAAGACGTTTACCTTGTGTATGAAAGAATACTAAATTAGACGTGGAAAGAATGCTTCAGCAATATAGCATATGGGACATTCCAGTTCTCAATAACGTAGCTACTGAAAAAAAAAACAAGAGAATTTACATGGAGATGTAAGAGATAGAACTCAGTGCATGTGGATAGGGATCTCAGAAAAATGTTCTTACAATGATAGAATTATCTCAAAAACTTCAAAAATTAATTAAACATGAGTTCTACTGTTTCTAAAGTAGAACTCATATTCAGTATTGTCCAGTATAGAACTTCAGTATTCCGAATACTTCTTCCAACACTGAAAACACTCAACAAATGCTCAAATATCCTTCAACACAGATGCAGGAAACCTCACACTTTGAGGCTGCAACAATGGAGCTCCCTTGCAGGTTTTTAACAATTTAAACTGAAATACCTATTCTATTTTGGTGAAATGCTTACCAAACCTTCAGCTTGCAACTTCAAATCTTCCCAATTGGAGCACTAATTTCCATAGATAAAACAGGTATTTCCCCCAAAGGGGAGTGATGTTATTTATGCAACACTGACACTATTTATCCTTTCAGTCTTTTTCACTGAGTGCCTAAATCACATGGAAACGGCTTGTGTGTATGAATGCAAACTGCAACCAACATCAGCAAAAAGTGTCACTAAAGGCTGGGGAAAAAGTTCTTTGACTCTTATTCAATTGGAAATAAAAGCTACTCATGTTTGTCTTCTCAAAAAGTTTCCGCTTAATTAATTGCTGCTGTCGCACAGTTTCACACAGTATGTACTTAAGAACATGTGTGGTTTTCTGAAAATAAGTAAATGTTAAGCCATTGTTGACCTTCCTTGCGCAGCAATTTCAAAGTCAACAATCATTAGACAGCTAGAGATTGCTAAATCTATTTTTCATGATAACGCAGCTAGGTTTGAGGAAATGGGCACTGCTTAAAGATTGTCTCAGAAATGGGATAGTTCCTAAAGGAGATGTGGAACAAAAATACCGCAAGAGAAACTGCGTGTCTCTGTTGAAACTTTCAGAGGAACACTTCAGTCAATAATCAAAGCAAAAAGAGGGCACATTGAAAAATCAACAGCCATTTGGTTTCATGGTGGTTAGTAAATTAATGTGAGGGCAACTTTTGTTTCATTACACTATCCTACTGCAGATATATGACCAATTAACTTAGGTGGGGGTCATATTACTTACCTTGTCGACTCAATATTTGTAGGTTGGATGCCAATTTAAACCCCCCTACCCAAAACATAGGCATTCCAAAGAGGAAGAAGGAAGGCACCATTTAGTATCAAGTTAAGGGACATAGCATCTATGCACAAGGTGCACAGAAACAGTAAGTTGAGAAAAAAGTTCATTAAACATGATAAGAGTTGAAGTAGGTGTTGAAAAACAAGACAGCTGTGAACAAGAAAACGATGGTCTGTCACAGAATAAAATGGTTCTATTTTAGTTCAGGGCCTCACATATTCCCTGTAGAAGCAATAATTCCCAAAGATATAATAGTTGCATCCCCCTGAGGGTGTGTTGAGTAGATTGCACTAAACATGAACAGAGGTGATTTCTGATGGCTTCTTTGTGCACACTCTCAAGTGTAGGAAAGATCCACCTTTGTACAGTGTACATCTGTAGATTATGAAATGGTTCTACAATTTTTTACACTAGACAATCATAAAAGAAGCAAAATAATACTGACCAACATCGTAGCCATCTTGCTGCAGCTGCTTGATGAGGTCAATTGAGTGGGTAATGATGCGGCGCTGCATGGTGCCCTTGAACACCCCCAGGGTGCCTGAGCCCTCGTGCGACGTACCACTGCCAATCCTGGCACAAGTAAATCAGTGGCACACACAACTTGAATAGCCATTTGCTACGGCACTTTTGGTCCCTCCTTGCTGGTGTGAAGAGAGACACATGTCCAGGAAATAATGTAAACCTTTGCCCAGTTGAAATAACCTGTCCCCCAATGCAGTGTATGATGTAAGAAGGGGGGCAATGGCCCATGCAGGTTCCTCTCAAGTTAATCTCATCAATTTTCAATGGAGTTTAAATCTTCATGAGAGTTAACACATTCATTGCGTTATGACCCACCGGTGGGTCGTGGTTAGGTTTTTCCTGCTGCGAAACGACCCATCGATGGGTCGTTTTGAAGAATTCTAACAACCTTTCTAAATTAATGGTATTTAACAGGCTCAGTTGATGTTTGATACTTACAAATTTGCTTATCACTTTTGACTTTAAGTTTAAGTTGAATATTGAACTTCAGTTCAACCCATCGCAACTAACGTGTTAACATTGAAGCCACCAGTGCAACAGAGGATTTATTTAGCATGATTTGGAGTTTCCTATTTGTTCCTAATAAATAACCAAAATTTAGGAGCAAAGTTGCATAAATAAGAATATTAAGAGTGGAGATATCATCAGAATGACAAGAATAATATTATTCACCTAAAGGAGGCAGGAAGTCTGCACTGTAAAAGGTAGCCAATGTAATTTCTAGTTACACCACTTATTTGCAATTCTTTTTCTGTTTATTTACATGCCAGAAATGAGTCTGACACACAAAAACTTTACGTAATAAAGGCAAGTTTCTGAATGTACAGAGGAAAATCTTTTTTGCAAAGCAAATTTACAATGAAAGAAATGGAGAAGAAGTATTTTAAAAACATATACTCTGAATGTTTTGAGCCTAAGCTCATTCTACTGACTGGTCTATAATTATTTTTGCAGGCTTCTTGTTGAGAATGGGCTTAGGCTCAAAATGTTCAGAGTAAATGTTTTAAAAATACTTCTTCTCCATTTCTTTCAAGTTTCTGAATGCTTGAATGTTTCTGAATACGTCCTAGTTTTTGGTCAAGTCAAACTCACCTGTTTTTTTCCAAAACAAGTACATCTCTCCAGCCTTCTCGAGTGAGGTGGTAAGCAATGCTGTTGCCCACAATGCCTGCTCCACATACCACCACCTAAGATCATCATAAACATTTGTTTAACTTAAAGGCATAATTGGAAAAAATTCTACTTAGCCAGTAACTGCTCAACTGTGGCTGGGACACACACAATCTCTGATAAAATTAATAAAACACCTCCAGTGGAGGGGCTGACCCTCAGTGGAATAAGGTAACTGTGTACAACAAATTCTGCCAAAATATGCCCAGGCAAAGGGCTTATAAATCCTAATGAAGTCAATGGCACCTCTTGATTCAAACTACAAAACACGTTTTCTTTTTTGAGGGGGAGGGGGCTGTCAGATGAGGATATATTCATATTGGGGAACAATTAGTGCCACCAAAGTGAACAAAAAATAGGGATCAGCTTGTGTGATTAGCCGGCAATTGATTGTGCTTGGACTGCCAGACTTTGCTTTGATTGGAGGGAAAAATTATTTGGCAAATGTTTGGGTTGGGATTGCTCAAATTAAAGTGTTTGGACCACAGGGACATCCCTGAATTAAATTACAAGTCAACACCTTTATGCTTTTGCAACCTCAGGAGTTGAACAAAACTTGATCAAGGAAACAAATCTTGCAACATCTTTATGTTAGCAGAATATAAATTTAATAGCCTCTAATTAATAATGTTATAAAGAACCAGTTATCAAGGAAATATTACTCTAAAGTAAATTTTAGTTAAAATCAAAAATAACTGAATCTTATGCTTTTACTGACTTTTCTGCTCAGATAAAATGTGTTTGTTGAATGCTGTTGCTGCTGCTGCATCATTTAGACCATTTGACATTCACAAATGAATTGAGTTTCCACATATAATGATATTTAATGCTGTGTATGAGGTAAGCATGCATAACATGACTCCACTTCAAAATGAAGGATATAGCAGACAGCTAACTTGAAAGATTTTTTTTTACTTTTAACATCAAACCTTCATGATATAATTTATGGAATGAATTTCATTAACACAAAATGAAAATGTATTACCGTAAAATTAACACTCCTTAGTCGGACTATCATTAAGAATTAAAAGACAAAGAGAACAGCAGAGATAGGTATCATATTCAACAGAATGTACGAAGCTAAATTTAAAACATCCAAATTAGTCAATTTGAAACATTTCGGAGCGAGCTCCATCTTCAGTAAGTCTGAAAAAATAAAAACCAAGATTGGTAAGTTCACGACAAAGTGATCAATAGGAAAAGAAAAAAAATCTATACAAAAATTTCTAAAGGAGATGAACTATTAGCATTATTTAAAAGTTGCTTCTCTTTTGCCATGTGAAGGGATTCTGAACTAAATGTCATTACTGTGAATCTGCTGTCAGTTGGTTCTTTCTTTCGGTACAAAGATAGGATTCTTAAGCGGATGCGGATCGCCCAGCACCGTGGAGTTAGCTTTCGTACTGGGAGACCTTTAGCTCAACCTCCTCATTCATCAATCCGCCTTCATACCGGACAGAGTAGAAGCCGTATTTTGGAGGTCTATTTATCTATTTTATGCTCTGCATCTAAGGAGTTAGATTTGCGCATTTTAGAATCCCATCACATGGCAAAAGAGAAGCCGCTTTTAAATAAAGCTATTAGTTCATATCCTCTAGAAATTTTTCTATAGATTTTCTTCTTTTTCTATTGGTCACTTTGTCATGAACTAAACAATTTTGGTTTTTATTTTTTCAGACTTGCTGAAGATAAAGCTGGTCTCCGCAATGTTTAAAATTGACTAATTCAGATATTTTAAATTTAGCTTTGTACTTTCTATTAAATATGATCCCTATCCGTGCTGTATTCTTCGTCTTTATATTCTTAATGAAGATATATTAATACTACTCCCACACATAAGAAACAAACTAACATACCACAGACCCACACCAGTGAATATGTTTCCTGCACACTGAGAAGCAGAACATCAAAAAGAGGTATCTATAGTTTGTACTCTACTTGAGGCAGTAAAAAATCCATTTTTACTTTTTTGCTATTGTGAATTTAATGTTTACATGTTTTGCATTGATTTAATCTAACATTTTCAAGATAGTTTCACTCAAATAATAGAGCAAAAGTATCATTGCCACATCTCCAATATAACCAAAAATTCCCCAAAATATGATATGAAAGTATTGGCAAAGTTGAACCCAATGACAGTCCTACAGATGTGAAGTGACTTGGAAACTGTTGTGCACGGCTCCTAACATTACAGATGTGAAGTGACTTGGAAACTGTTGTGCACGGCTCCTAACATTACAGATGTGAAGTGACTTGGAAACTGTTGTGCATGGCTCCTAACATTACAGATGTGAAGTGAGTTGGAAACTGTTGTGCACAGCTCCTAACATTACAGATGTGAAGTGACTTGGAAACTGTTGTGCATGGCTCCTAACATTACAGATGTGAAGTGACTTGGAAACTGTTGTGCACGGCTCCTAACATTACAGATGTGAAGTGACTTGGAAACTGTTGTGCATGGCTCCTAACATTACAGATGTGAAGTGACTTGGAAACTGTTGTGCACGGCTCCTAACATTACAGATGTGAAGTGACTTGGAAACTGTTGTGCACAGCTCCTAACATTACAGGTGTGAAGTGACTTGGAAACTGTTGTGCACAGCTCCTAACATTACAGATGTGAAGTGACTTGGAAACTGTTGTGCACAGCTCCTAACATTACAGGTGTGAAGTGACTTGGAAACTGTTGTGCACAGCTCCTAACATTACAGGTGTGAAGTGACTTGGAAACTGTTGTGCACAGCTCCTAACATTACAGGTGTGAAGTGACTTGGAAACTGTTGTGCACAGCTCCTAACATTACAGATGTGAAGTGACTTGGAAACTGTTGTGCATGGCTCCTAACATTACAGATGTGAAGTGACTTGGAAACTGTTGTGCACGGCTCCTAACATTACAGATGTGAAGTGACTTGGAAACTTGTGCATGGCTCCTAACATTACAGATGTGAAGTGACTTGGAAACTGTTGTGCACAGCTCCTAACATTACAGATGTGAAGTGACTTGGAAACTGTTGTGCACGGCTCCTAACATTACAGGTGTGAAGTGACTTGGAAACTGTTGTGCACAGCTCCTAACATTACAGATGTGAAGTGACTTGGAAACTGTTGTGCACAGCTCCTAACATTACAGGTGTGAAGTGACTTGGAAACTGTTGTGCACGGCTCCTAACATTACAGGTGTGAAGTGACTTGGAAACTGTTGTGCATGGCTCCTAACATTACAGGTGTGAAGTGAGTTGGAAACTGTTGTGCACAGCTCCTAACATTACAGATGTGAAGTGACTTGGAAACTTGTGCACAGCTCCTAACATTACAGGTGTGAAGTGACTTGGAAACTGTTGTGCACAGCTCCTAACATTACAGATGTGAAGTGACTTGGAAACTGTTGTGCACAGCTCCTAACATTACAGATGTGAAGTGACTTGGAAACTGTTGTGCACAGCTCCTAACATTACAGATGTGAAGTGACTTGGAAACTGTTGTGCACAGCTCCTAACATTACAGATGTGAAGTGACTTGGAAACTGTTGTGCACAGCTCCTAACATTACAGATGTGAAGTGACTTGGAAACTGTTGTGCACGGCTCCTAACATTACAGGTGTGAAGTGACTTGTAAATTGTTGTGCACAGCTCCTAACATTACAGATGTGAAGTGACTTGGAAACTGTTGTGCACAGCTCCTAACATTACAGGTGTGAAGTGACTTGGAAACTGTTGTGCACAGCTCCTAACATTACAGATGTGAAGTGACTTGGAAACTGTTGTGCACAGCTCCTAACATTACAGATGTGAAGTGACTTGGAAACTGTTGTGCACAACTCCTAACATTACAGATGTGAAGTGACTTGGAAACTGTTGTGCACAGCTCCTAACATTACAGATGTGAAGTGACTTGGAAACTGTTGTGCACAGCTCCTAACATTTCAGATGTGAAGTGACTTGGAAACTGTTGTGCACGGCTCCTAACATTACAGATGTGAAGTGACTTGGAAACTGTTGTGCACAGCTCCTAACATTACAGATGTGAAGTGACTTGGAAACTGTTGTGCACAGCTCCTAACATTACAGATGTGAAGTGACTTGGAAACTGTTGTGCACAGCTCCTAACATTACAGATGTGAAGTGACTTGGAAACTTGTGCATGGCTCCTAACATTACAGATGTGAAGTGACTTGGAAACTGTTGTGCACAGCTCCTAACATTACAGATGTGAAGTGACTTGGAAACTGTTGTGCACAGCTCCTAACATTACAGATGTGAAGTGACTTGGAAACTGTTGTGCACAGCTCCTAACATTACAGATGTGAAGTGACTTGGAAACTGTTGTGCACGGCTCCTAACATTACAGGTGTGAAGTGACTTGTAAATTGTTGTGCACAGCTCCTAACATTACAGATGTGAAGTGACTTGGAAACTGTTGTGCACAGCTCCTAACATTACAGGTGTGAAGTGACTTGGAAACTGTTGTGCACAGCTCCTAACATTACAGATGTGAAGTGACTTGGAAACTGTTGTGCACAGCTCCTAACATTACAGATGTGAAGTGACTTGGAAACTGTTGTGCACAACTCCTAACATTACAGATGTGAAGTGACTTGGAAACTGTTGTGCACAGCTCCTAACATTACAGATGTGAAGTGACTTGGAAACTGTTGTGCACAGCTCCTAACATTTCAGATGTGAAGTGACTTGGAAACTGTTGTGCACGGCTCCTAACATTACAGATGTGAAGTGACTTGGAAACTGTTGTGCACAGCTCCTAACATTACAGATGTGAAGTGACTTGGAAACTGTTGTGCACAGCTCCTAACATTACAGATGTGAAGTGACTTGGAAACTGTTGTGCACAGCTCCTAACATTACAGATGTGAAGTGACTTGGAAACTGTTGTGCACGGCTCCTAACATTACAGATGTGAAGTGACTTGGAAACTGTTGTGCATGGCTCCTAACATTACAGATGTGAAGTGACTTGGAAACTGTTGTGCACGGCTCCTAACATTACAGATGTGAAGTGACTTGGAAACTGTTGTGCATGGCTCCTAACATTACAGATGTGAAGTGACTTGGAAACTGTTGTGCACGGCTCCTAACATTACAGATGTGAAGTGACTTGGAAACTGTTGTGCACAGCTCCTAACATTACAGATGTGAAGTGACTTGGAAACTGTTGTGCACAGCTCCTAACATTACAGATGTGAAGTGACTTGGAAACTGTTGTGCACAGCTCCTAACATTACAGATGTGAAGTGACTTGGAAACTGTTGTGCACAGCTCCTAACATTACAGATGTGAAGTGACTTGGAAACTGTTGTGCACAGCTCCTAACATTACAGATGTGAAGTGACTTGGAAACTGTTGTGCACAGCTCCTAACATTACAGATGTGAAGTGACTTGGAAACTGTTGTGCACAGCTCCTAACATTACAGATGTGAAGTGACTTGGAAACTGTTGTGCACAGCTCCTAACATTACAGATGTGAAGTGACTTGGAAACTGTTGTGCACAGCTCCTAACATTACAGATGTGAAGTGACTTGGAAACTGTTGTGCACAGCTCCTAACATTACAGGTGTGAAGTGACTTGGAAACTGTTGTGCACAGCTCCTAACATTACAGATGTGAAGTGACTTGGAAACTGTTGTGCATAGCTCCTAACATTACAGGTGTGAAGTGACTTGGAAACTGTTGTGCACAGCTCCTAACATTACAGATGTGAAGTGACTTGGAAACTGTTGTGCACAGCTCCTAACATTACAGATGTGAAGTGACTTGGAAACTGTTGTGCACGGCTCCTAACATTACAGATGTGAAGTGACTTGGAAACTGTTGTGCACAGCTCCTAACATTACAGACAAACTCTTCAATTATTTTTGAAAATTACAATATTCTTCAATCCGCAGCAAATATTTATAAGCATGAATTGGATTTACGATGTATAAAAATTTAGCAAGAGAAAATACTACAAGCAAAATTTCCTCAACAATCCACTTTGTCGAGCAAAATGACACCATTGTCTCTACCTGTTCTCATCACAACTACGTACCTGCCATTTTAGTTGTGACTTCAAAGCAATGTGTCTGGTTTGATGGATACCACAGAAATATTTTGAATGATGCAAAATTTTAAAAATAATTGACAGCTCTCTAAGAATACTGAAAAGTTTTTGTTTTGCATTAGTGTTTTCCAATGAGCAAATTCTACCTTTGAATGAAGAATGTGTACTAGAATCCCTGCTCAACTGGATCCCAAATTTTAACTTGTAGTTGTGATCTCCATTGAAAATAGCTTCACTGTAGCATTGAATTTTCCATATTCTTATTCATTTCCTTCTATCTTGTTCTAAATATTAATATCTTGTGTTGTCTATGGCTTGAATTTCATTGGAATTTCATCCAACCAGCTGATGTTTACAAGCCCAGGTCATAGCATTTCAAATTTGATTCCGGTAAATCTGAAGGAGATGACAGTTGTCGATTTTCCACTTTTTGGTGCCTGAACCTAATTAATTGAATCAAAATAAACAAGTTTTCTTCTATGCACTTTTCGTCTCAAATGAGTATTTTACGATTTATAGCGGTAAGTTTAGTTTCGTCATTGATGACGAATGCGCTCGAATAAACAGCTACTCATCGATTTTTGAATTTTTGTTGCTTGAAACATGGTAATAACATCGAAATAAACAACTTTTCTTCTATACACTTTTTTTGTCAAATGAGTATTTAACGAGGTATAGCGGTAGGTTTGGTTTCGTCTTTCAAGACAGAGCGCTGGAAGCGAGAGGCCATTGCAGTATTGCCATACAACTCGATCAAAGAATTTCTTTCTGCTTCAAAGACTGGAGTTGCGGTAAGTCATTTACCGCTATAACTAATAAAATACTCACTTGAGACGAAAAGTGCATAGAAGAAAACTTGTTTATTTTGGTGTCATTAACCATATTTAGCCATTACAACATGCAAAATCGATAACTGTCATGTCCTTCAGATTCAAGGTAATGTTCGAATGGTCGTTCGGTTTGAATCGTCGGTCATTCTAAGTTAATTTTTGATTTTGACGATTGATAGCAATCTAAAAGCCACCCCACCCCGTAAGACGCGTAGCAGATTACACCACTACAGGCCTTGTGGGTTGAGTTTTTAGATAGCTACCGAGCGCAAAAATTTAAAATTAACTAAGAATGACCGACGATTCGAACCGTCCGACCTTTCGAACATTACCCTACCTTGATTCCTTTCATTTTACAAGCACTGGTAATAATACAATAAGAATAGCAATAAAATAGGCATGCATGAAGTTTGAAATATGGATGCAAGTACTAATTCTAAGCTGGATTGGTAAGCATCAGAGAGATTAGCCTTGGCCTCCAGCAGGTCTCTAACTTCCCCTGCAATGTATAAGATGCAGGGCACTTTTTTGAGCCAAAATTTTGGAAAAAGTCTGTCCTACTTGCCATAAAATATAGTAATTCTCAAATGTCAAATTAGCTGACTGAGACATCACAACAATTAATTATCAATAGCTGCTTCATCCTTTGGAGGTCTTTGAATTAAATATTCTTATGCAATGTCTCATGGATACTAAAAAATTAGCTTTTCATATGCAAATTGATAATCTACTCAGCTCAATTTAGTTAAGACATTAGAAAATATGATTTAAACTAGAAATTGCTAGGCTAATTGATTTGTAGATAAAAATTTTTGGTCAATATTGAATATAATGTTGTCAACGAATTTCATAATTTTGTAGGTATAGATGGGTAATATAGTCGATTTTAAGACGTTTTACATGAATGACAATGTGCCCGGAAATGCTTAGTTTTGGAGATATTTGACTTTGAAGTTATAGGAACGTCGTTTATAAAATTGAACAAACGGAGAGGTAAATAAGCAGAAATCCGGTTCTGACGTAACGATAGGTAAGGTTAGGTTTGGTAAAGTTAATTTAGTTAAGCATCTTAACCTAAGTAAGCCTAAAATATCTTAATTTAACTCAACCATACCAAGGCCGATGACTCCCGCCAAAAAACTTGGCGTGGTCCGCGTCCGCAAAACGTCGGAAGAGCCATATCGGAACTGCCGTTAATGCTATTCTTACCTGGCGTTATTTATCCTATATCTCCAAAACTAAGCATTTCCGGGCACATTGTCATTCATGAAAAACGTCTTAAAATCGACTATATTACCTATCTATACCTACGAAATTATGAAATTCGTTGACAACATTATATTCAATATTGACCAAATTTTTTATCTAATGCAGCTTAGCTGAACACTTGCCTGGCAATGATACAAGCAAAGTTCCTAGAGAAATTTACCTGAGCCTGTGATGGTAATGATGAAGGCATTTGTGAGCCATGCCTTCTTTGGACAGGCAGGCATTTCAAAGAAGCAGAATTGTACACAGAAGAACATGTTGGATAGAAAACTCTGGATAGAGCAGCAGGGGCCTTTCTCAGGCACTCTTCAGAGGCAAGAGTGCTGGAGAACACACCTAGGCTGGGCACCCGACAGCAGTGGTTCATCATTTTTCACTCTCTTCTGGAAGCTCTGCAGCTTCAAGTCTTCAAAATTACACTATTTGGACCAAAAAAACATTGCCAGGAGATGACAAGAACTAGTATATCAACTAGTATCACTCCAGAGCAGCTGCACAATACAAACACACAAAAAATTAGAATATCATATCCTAATAATTGTGTATATTATTAGTAAAGGTATGTTTAAAATTTCCAGAACATATTGCTTAACATAATTTAATTTAAAAAAAAATTATAATTCATCTATACGTAGATAATTAAAAAGAAATAATTTATGATAACATAAATGGGTGATCATAACATAACGGCCATTAATTGATAAACGTCTTATTTCAACAAAAATGGGTGATCATAACATAACGGTCATTAATTGATAAACGTCTTATTTCAACATAAATGGGGGATCACACAACAAATTTATACTTTTTTACGTGAATGCTTTACCATAATAATGAAGGCATCTACGGATGCTTTATTTCCAATCAAGCCTGATACATATCACCTTGTACACTTGATTTTCAAATGCCTTATAACTAACGCCAGGACGCCATGAAGCTTTCCCCCGGTCAAGACCGGTACCCATTTCAGACACCTGAGTAGAGTGGGGTATTGTGCTTGGAATTTTTCTCCTATACCCAACAGAGAAAATCGCCACCGCCAGCGCCGAGAATCGATCCCGGGTCTCCCGCACGGCGGCAGAACCCCTAGCCACTTGCGCTATGGCGAGCACATAATAAAGAGATAACGAGTTAAGTAATGTTACAAGTTGAGAGGGAACAGAAAAAAGAGATCTCTATTTCAAATGCTAGCTGCTAGTTTAGTACATGCATGTGTGCATGTATACATGTACCTATTTACACATATACATGCACCTACGCATCTACATACTTATATATGCACCTAACACGTATATATACACAAATAATTACATACCTATTCATCGAAGCAATCATAATACATACGCGTCCTACGAAGATGCTGGGCTATGCACTGAACTATAATATAATGAGCATTGGATGTTCGTAACTACTTTTTCAGTCTGTGTTGCTGCTGAAAATTTCTAATTAAATATTGCAACGAAAAGATCATTGGTTGACAAGCACCTTATGTATCATGTATGGGTGATCACACAACAAATATATATTTTTAAATAAATGCTTTACAATGATGAAGTGAAATATGTTAGGTAGTGACACACACATATATACGCACGCACACGGTGCACATGTACACATTTACACAAGCATGTGTGCAAATATTAGCTTAGAATAGAATTCCACTCGAGAGACTCGGAGAAAATTTCTTTTATCATGCCATCAATTTATATTCCCATGCTGATAATAGTGGCAAAAAACAGTCTACCTGAGTCAGAAACATGAAAACGATTGTTCAACAACGGTTCCCAAGTACAACATAAACGGAGAAAAATGTGAGATCAACCACCTAGGTGGGGATTAGATTAGATTAGATTATTAATTAGTTTAAGCCGCCCTATCCGCAACAAAGGCGATCCAAAGAGAGGAAGGAAGAAGGCACCATTTGGTATGGAGTTCAGGAATCTATGAATGCGGAATCTATGAAGAAAGAGCATAGAAACAGTAAGATGAGAAAGAAGTTCATGAAACAAGATCAGATTTGAAGAAGAAAGTAGTAGGTGCTGAAAAAACAGGACAGCAGTGAACCGAAAAATAGATGGTCCGTAACAAAACAAAAACCTATTCTATTTTAACAAAAAGAAAGCCTACCTAACTGTTGCATATCGCTACAAAGCGTAAGAATTAGAAATTTTCCCATTCGCACTTAAATAAATTAATTATTAGCATCAAAAATCTTACTCTAATTTATTATTAATTATTTTCTACTTTTAATTCGTAATCCTTAAAGTTTTTGTGCAAAAAGCATAAAAATTAAAGTCACGATTGACATGTTCGTGTTTCAAGCCTCTGAATCTGGCAGCACTGTGCGGGGGCGTCCTTTCGAATCACACTCTATCGTGCCTTACTAGTTCGTGCATACCGTGTTCGCGTAAGTGAAGAAAATTAGTGTTTAAATAAGAAGTAACCTGGTAACGTATACAAGTGTAAATTCCCTGTGTGCATGTTTGATTAACTTAAGGATCTGTTCATCGTCGTTAATTAAGAATGAACTTAAAAACAGTGTTAAAGCTCTTAGACGGGCATGTGTATTTCGAATGCTACCTCAACGTGAAATAGCGTAAACATTTGCGTGTCAATGTTTCATTTCTTGTCTAAATTTTTATTATTACTATTATATTCAACTACGTTGACCTTTTGCCTCACTAACAAAGTTCGACATTTTACGCTGCCATATTATTTCAAGGCCAGTTTACGAATACGGCCGTTAGAGCACGACAAAGCTGCTGGCGTCGTTGTTCGCGGTTGCCTGTTGTTTTCCAAAAATGGCGAATGCAATGCTGCCGACTCATGTCATTTAAAATTCGTACCTTTTTGTACGCGGGATTTAATTTCTTTTTCACAACATAAAGTACAGTAATTTTCTTAACTGTGTTTAGCGTGGAATTATTAATTGGGAAGAGTCTTGTAATAATTTCGTACGTTTATAAATTACGAAGACTATTCATTTATATGCCTGCTAAAGTTTTTTTTTTAGTTTTCTTCATTTTTATAACTCGTTAAATCATGCGTTAATCGCATTTATTTCAATATAAATCACCATCACCAAATTAAAATCGAATTTCTCTCTTATTTTTGCGGCAGAAATACATATTAACCTCTGCCATCGAAACGAGTACTTCTCGCACAAAAATGCTTCGTGAACGCGCAAGGTTATTGCAAATGGCGACGCTTGAGATCGCCGGGTTTAATCGCTGCACTGATTTTCATGTTTTCGTTTTGCGCAGATTTCCCTTCTGTGCAAGCAAAACGTTTAGTGTTTTCCTTTTTATTGTGGAGATTATTCCTTGATTTTTTTTAGCATTGCAAATGATATTCATCAGTGATTTCAGTAGGATTTATATCCATGAAACCTTAGAATTTTTCTCTGTTATTTCTTGTACAAGTTATAGAGATGTTCTAGAGTACATAAAGAAACATTAATCTTCTTTCTATGAAATTTCTTAATTGCTGTAATTCTTTTCTTCGGCGTCATGAACCATGTCTTGTTAAGTCATGTGTTTTTCCATGGTTCCAGGGATTTGATCCCCGATTATGCTCTTAGATAATCACCAAAAGTATTACAAAAAAATTCTTAAATTTTATGCCTTGTATTTTTAAAGCAAGAGCAGCTGTATAAGAGTTTCTTAATTGATTCTGTCCTATCTCTCTACTTTTGAGCTTGACGAGAAAGAGAACAAATGAAATTAACTAGAGTCAAATCTGTAGGATTTCTCGAATTCTGCTGTGTGGGAGTTTTATTAATTACAATGATGTGGGACTGTCAGTGGTGGAAATTTCCTTGATGCCTCTTTGGACTTTTCATCCAGCTATTGGACTCTTTGCAGGACTTCAACGTCATCGCCACACACCACTCGCAACAGCCTCCCCTTGGGCCTTGTTTTGCCTCAACTTAACTGAATTGGCCGTCAACTCCCCAGGCATTTCCTTAGCGGGATTTCCCTTTTGTTGGACTAGTATTGGGTTTTATCTCAACCGGCATCAACTGAAACTGGCCCAACCTCAACTGGACGTGACTTAACCAGAATTTGCCTGGCCTTGGGCCTCATTTTGTCGCGCTGGCATGGGCTTTAATGCTACTTAACTCACCTAAGAATTGTCTCAACTTGAGCCACCTTGCTTGGCCTAAACTCACTCAAAATCGATCACTCACAACGTCACGGTTTCCTCAAAGTCTATATACTGGGCTCTTAAATCAATTGCTACCCACACACACACGGTCGACTCCAGCACTTCTCCAGGAGCCTACTGACTGCCCGGACTGCAAACCCTCTTCTAGCCAAGTTCATCGGTGGTTCAAGACTCGGCGGTCCTCTCCGGCTTCCTTCCAATATATACCCAAAAAGCTGAGTCCAAAGTGCCTTATTATCCTTCTCACGATTTTCTCTCAGATGCTTGTCGAGGTTTGTAAGGACTGGCTCTACCCCGCGGCCAGATCCTAACATAACCTTTAGCTCGGGCCCTCACATAGTCCCCCTAGGAGCGCTAATTCCCATAGATACAATAGTTCTACCCCCTGAGGGGAAACCACCTGGGTGGGATTATCATTATTTACCCTAGAGCGCAAGAGATATGATAATTTCATTACACAAGCCTAACAAGAACATTTTTGGACGTGAATGAGAAAAGAAAACATGAATATCCTATGAAGGTTTCAAATTAGAAAAAGTCACATTATCTCCGAAATATGGTGCAAAATATCTTATTGATAAACCTACATAGGTTCCATGACGGTCTAGTTTGATGCTTGCACAAAACCGGCGAGGAAAGACATGAAATGTATCCTGTGGCTGGTTTATTTAGATTGAATAGGGCTTGTTAATTCATGAAAGCAATAAAGATACTGAACTGTGGTGTTCTCCCTCAGGCTGCCTTGCACTCCGGGCAGACTGTCACGTCGTACCAGACGTGAGGAAATTTGAAGAATTTTGATAAATTTATTGCGGCAACATTCTGCGGATCCGCGCTTCGTCCGCAAGAATGACGCCAACGTTTTATGTTGGGGGCATGCAAGGAAACTCAGTATGCAAAAGATTATTCATGTTAGAATTGGGAGACCTGTGGATGACTGGAGTTTAATAAATGTAGGAGGTGTAGGGCCTGAGTGGGACTGCAAGAGGTGGAAGAAAGAGATTGAGAGACAAACAAAAGAGTATGGATTGAATAAGTGGAAGCTTAGCATGATGCGGAAGCCTACACTTAACTGGTATATGAAAAAGAAAGCACCTAAGTTTGAGCTGTTCTATGATGGTAGTTTTGGAAGTCAACTCTTGTTTGCTGTGAGATGCAAGTCATTGAGTGTGAACAGACGTACATGGAGATGGAATGAGAATAATAACAGATTATGTCAGCAGTGTAATAGTGGAGTAGAGGAAACAATTGAGCATTTTGTGCTGGAATGTAGTAAGTATGAGCAAGAGAGAGAGAGTTTTATGAATGTGGTGTCTGAGCAGTATGGAGAGAATGAGTGGAATGCCAGATGTGCTGAAGATGATTGCGGTATGAGCTGTCTTGCTGGATTGGATCAGGAGTGTAATGCGAGTATCACTGAGGCTATGAAAGTGTTTCTTGTGCGTGCCTGGAGTAAGAGACAGTGACTGGAATGAGCCAGTCTGGTAGAATGGGCTGTAATGACCCAATGTGCTGGGGGATGGTGTTTTGACACACTGGCTGTCCCGGTGATGCCTTCCAATGGAGGCTTGTGACAAGGATCGTAGATCCTGAGAAGTTTAGTGGACAAGTCTGGTACCAGGCGCTGAACTCTTTGTGTGAAAATTGTGGAGGGAATTGTAGGCCGTTACAAAGGCCCCGACACTGTCGGCCCTCAAGTTCAAGTTCAAGTTCAAGTGTTTGAAGTGCGTGGGAGGAACAGGTTCCCGGATAATTTAAAGTTCTGCGTTGTTTAGGAAGTGAACTTGAGTGAGAAACTCATTCGATTTACGTGTTACCTCGCTAGCTATATTTTCGGGTGTTTTTTACATATTTGTGTTTAGATAGCGGTGAACAGCCGGCTTCTAGAGCATTCGAGGATGCTTCCGGTCGCTGGTGAACCACCCACATTAAGCTAGACTAGCCGTCGTAACGTGTCATAGCAAGTGCGCTGCAGTGTAATGTTTGGAAATGTCAGGTTCCATTTTGGCAGTACTTTAGAAGAAAAGCGTGTGATTTAACTGATGAACTTTCCTATCTCTATTTCACTGCTCCAAGTAATTTTGTATTAATGTCCAAATGTTTTTTTTTTTGCTCAGCACTATTTGCATAATAGCCAGGCCATGTAAGCTATGTTGTCATATATAATATTGTAAACAGTGTCAAGGGCAGTAAATGCAACATGGAGAGACTGACATTTCAATGCTTTTAGTTTGACACAAGATTGCTTGAAGTTTATCACATTTCATAGATTAACATAAGATAGCAAAATCATATATTTATTTGATAATGCAAACCAACCACTGCTTCACTATTGAGAGATTTGTGTGCTGAAAATAAAAACTATGGTGATTCTTCCATGGATTAGACATCAGTTGTTGATATAAAAAAATCCACGGCACGTCGTGCTGGACCTGCACCAACTTGGGAACATGATTTTTCTTGTCTTTGTGTTTTTCTTGTCTTTGTATTATTTCTTGTCTTTGTATTATTTATAACATTCATTAATAGAAAGATGTGAGGCAAAGTAAAATAAATTTAGTCGAGTGGCTTCTTACCTATGAGCTGTGCTGGGCAAGTTGCGCCAGTCAGCAAGGTGGAAGCCTAAAGTCACGGCATTCAGTAGACTGAGAATAGGCGCAGGAATTCGAGACCACTAGCTCATACGATTTGTGTTCTCAAAGCGACGTTGATAAACGTGTACTTGCCTCTCTCATTTTTTGATAATAGAATTTATTGATAATGGCTGATCTGATAACCTTAGTGACTTGCCCCTGCTTCAGAGACCTAATTTCTGCTGTCTCTTTTCCACAGATAGGGTAAAGAAAGCCAGAGTAGGCACTTAATTTGCAGACTAAAATAAGATGTCACAGGTCTAAACTGAGGGACCTTTCCTCATCGTCTGTAAGTATTTTAGAGTATCCTCTTTTAACTTGTGATGTTACCTAACTCGTCATCTCTTTATATTGTGAAGCAGTGTGAAAACTAAAACTTGTTGTGCGATCGTCCACCTTTGTTCAGACAGAGTGCTTATTGACTAATGACCGCTGTGTTAGGATTGTTGGATACGGATGTACATTCATGTTTGTAACTTTGTGCTTCCTTAAAGGGACACTTTGAACATTGGCCGAAACAAGCGATTCATGTATTGTTGCCTGGCGTCAGGGATTACGAAGTTCATGCCATGTACATATAAACTATCAAAAGCGTTCTTACCTCACAATGGAAATGCATCATCCATGAAATTGCGCTGTCTCTTATAGCTGTCATTACACGTATTATCGAATGTAGATCGGGCAGGATTAGGAGTACATTGCCCTCAATCATTCCCTTCGACTAGTGACACGAGTTTACAATATTCGTGTGTGTATATCATAAATGTGTTCTTTCTAAATGTGTTACTCGACTAGAGACTTATTCTTCTTCCCCATCGATGCAACGGAAACCTTTCTTGTTTGTGAACTTATTTCCCAGCCTACTGTTCCTGTGCACCCTGTGCGTAGATTCCGCGTTCTCCCAACTACACGCTAGATGGTGCCTTCCTCTTTCCTCTCTTGGGACACCTTTGTCGCGGTCAGGGGAGGCTAAAACTTTCTTATATGATAATACTAGTAATGGTAATGCGAATTGTTGTTGTGCTACGTCGTTAGCAGGGCGGTGAATTCCCTTTTTATGTGCTACTATTCTATGGCCTCTTATGTCCCACTCAGCTATTTCTCGTGTACCCTTGAGGTGTGAGTTACTTTCTTGTTGTGCGGTGCTATATGCATCAGTTAATCATTCGACTATGATCTTGAATTAGGCTTCTCATGTCATGCAATTCGTGGTCCGACTCTGAATCATACCTTTCTGGGCAGATTCACGGAACCAGGGGATAAGAAATAAAAAACCTGAAGAGACCTCGTTTCCCTTTGGGCATCCTACCGAGATCCGTTCAATGGCGTGCCGAAGCGAAGATCAATTCCGCTAGCGCACGACATTACACAGACTATGTAAATATCTTTAGACTTTGTGGTATCTATGCCCGAAGTGAGTGCCTGAGTTGCAAACGAACCCGACAGGATAAGGAATACACAACTGGAATAAAGGCCGTATTATTGAGAAGATCGCCGACAGTGTGGCACATGAGGCAAATGATTACAGGCAGGTAGTATAGTATAGTACACAGGGAGGACTTGGAGGACCGACGGTTGTCGGTAAGTCGCGTCGTGCGTGCCGTGGCGGTGCGCCGTCGAGGTGGCGATGGAGGCCGTGAGGCTACAGCTTGCTGAGCAGCCGAGACTAGTGAATGCCGGAGTCACTGCGCGGAGAGTCGCAGGGAGAAGTCTTGTGTGAGCCGCTGCTGTGAGGAGGCTCGTTGGAAGACTTGTGTGAGCCGTTGCAGTGAGGAGGCTCGCAGGAAGAAGACTTGTGTGAATATCAGGGTTCCTGCGAGTGCACTGTGCGAACTGAACTGCGCATAGCGCGCAGCTCGTTATATAGGGCTGGTAGCGGCCTCACTGAAGCGAGCCAGCCCTCTGGTTAGAGGACTCGGGGTGGCGCTTATGAAGCAGTTGAGACTCAGCTAAACGTACATGAGTGCTCAGAGGTGTCGCCTGGATGCTCGGTGCGCGCGGCTTGTAGAGGCTCGGTCCGCCACCCCAGCGCCAGATCTCATCGCTGATTGGTTGTTTGGCCGGATCACTTCGTGGCTGTGAGGTGGCGCTTATGAGCTTGTGTGGTGGTGAGCGCGCACAGCTAGATGGAACCACCACAGGTGCCCCCCTGTTGTTTTTTAAGTTTCCGAGTACCTCGGTGGATATGTGACTTTCTTGTTTTTGTTGAGAAGGGCGTTCGTATGAAGACAGCGTCTCGTCTGAGGCTATTAGAGTGTCGTTAGCCGGTAGTAGGTCGTAGGACGGGGATCTGGTTGAGTGTTTTTCGTCGGGCGGAATTAAGCTGACCGCCGAGCCGGTATCGACGAGGTACCGAGTATTGGAGTCGGTGACGGACAAAAAATGTGCTGCGTTTGCCCGCGAGTAGGGTTTGGCGTTAACCATCCTGTGCGGCCGTCGTTGAGTATAGCTGCATGGCGTTGTGCACTTTCTTGCCTGGTCACCGAATGTACGGTGGTAGTAGCAGCGTACTTGGTCGAGCGTGCTTCCTTCGTTTGAGTGCTGAAGGTTTCTAGGTGCCGGAACTTGATTCCGCCAGTTGTCGCCTTTGAGGGTGCCTTCGTGCGAGCGTACTATTCTTCCAAAAATTTTCTTGAGTTCGGCTATTTCTTTCATAGCTGCGTCAAACTCGGCTCTTGACACTGTCGGGGTAGGCGATGGCTTGATCGCGTTTACGGTGACGGGCTTGGTAGTTGCAGCCCGGCACGTTGATTGCCTTGTAGTAACTTGATCTGCTATCTCTCCGTACTCGTCGTCTGTTTTTCCTTTTCCTAAGGCTTCAATCAGTGGCTGCGCTTCAGTCGGTAATTTTGCGAGATGCATGCAGCGGATGACTGAAGGTGGGAGCGGAGCTTGTCTGCAGTTGTTGAGACGCGTCATGTCCAAGAGTAATTCGGATGGCGTGCTGTCTCCGAGCGTTAGTTTGACAATGGCGTCGTAGTTGGTCTCGTCGTCGTGACGAACGAAACGTTTTGTGAGTGCGGCTTTTAGGACGTCGAATTTACCGTTAGCCGGAGGGTTCAGTAGTATCTCTTGTACTCCGGTGATGATGTGCGTAGGTAGCCCTCAGAGGAGAGCCCCGAACTTTGAAGCGTCGTTGAGATTTGGGATTTGAGCGAGGTAAACTTCGCAGTGGAGGAGCCATCCTTTCATGTCGCCTTCGAAGGCAGGTAAACGGACATCTTTCCAAGCCATGCTCCCACCTGCCGGGTCACTCTGGGGTCAACCAGTGTGGTGTTCTCCCTCAGGCTGCCTTGCACTCCGGGCAGACTATGTAAATATCTTTAGACTTTGTGGTATCTATGCCCGAAGTGAGTGCCTGAGTTGCAAACGAACCCGACAGGATAAGGAATACACAACTAGAATAAAGGCCGTATTATTGAGAAGATCGCCGACAGTGTGGCACATGAGGCAAATGATTACAGGCAGGTAGTATAGTACACAGGGAGGACTTGGAGGACCGACGGTTGTCGGTAAGTCGCGTCGTGCGTGCCGTGGCGGTGCGCCGTCGAGGTGGCGATGGAGGCCGTGAGGCTACAGCTTGCTGAGCAGCCGAGACTAGTTAATGCCAGAGTCACTGCGCGGAGAGTCGCAGGGAGAAGTCTTGTGTGAGCCGCTGCTGTGAGGAGGCTCGTTGGAAGACTTGTGTGAGCCGTTGCAGTGAGGAGGCTCGCAGGAAGAAGACTTGTGTGAATATCAGGGTTCCTGCGAGTGCACTGTGCGAACTGAACTGCTTGGCGATGCTTGGCGATGCTTATAGAGAAGTGGGAAGGAGAGTTTGACACAGGGTGTGTCGGGAAGAGAAGGGGTGAAACGGAAAAGGATAGGTAGGAAAAAGATAGAGATGCGCTGTGCGCATATGATGCTAGTGTTGTGGGTATTTTTTATAGGTAGTTTAGAGGTGGTAGGCGTTAATTACCCGTCAGGGCTTTGTATGATCCATCTTTAGTTAGTAGGCATCTTTAGTACCGGTCGTGGGTGGTTAGGCTTGCCGTATTGGTTAGGTCTCCTTTATCACAAAATATTCGCTTGAGTCGATGCTGGTCAGTCGAGTCTGTCCGTCCGTCCGTCGTTAGAGTCGTGTTAAGTGTATTTTGGTCTCGGTTGGGGTGCGAGTGTTTTCATTTTTGAGCTCTGAAATTGTCTGTGTGGTATTTGTGGAGTGTCTTGCGGGAATGTGAGTTGTTGGTAGAGTTGTGGGTACATGTCGTGAATGTTTTGCCAGATTCTTTCCGCGTGTTTGTGGAGTGTAATGTTGATTGGTTGCAAGTTTGCTCGGCGATGTAGTTGTGCCGAGGTGGCGAAATCTTGCCATTCTGAATTTGTTATGTATCTCGTCGCTCGGTTTTGTACACGCTGGAGTGTTGAGATAGATGTTGGTGGAAGTGTGTGTAGGGGAATGACTGGGTAAATGAGAGTGGATCTTACTAGAGCGATGTATAGTTGGCGTTTTACTTCTAGGTTCAGATGTTTGAATCGGTAGAGGCATGAGAGGTTTTGGTGTGCTAGTGCTGCTCGTTGTCTGGTGTGGGGTGCGTATCCGGTTGTGCTGATTGTGAGTCCCAGAACTTTACCTGAGTTTGTGTAGGGGTGTGGGGTGTTGTTGATGTGCACTGTTGGGTGTTTGCGGCGGCTGATGGCAATTATTTTGAATTTATTTGCATTAGTTTGGATTTTCCATTTTCGTTCGTAATCGTTGATTTGGGCAATGGCTCGTGTTGTTAGAAGAGCTGCCATGTTATATGAATGTTTTGCGGATATGATTTGTGTGATGTCGTCTGCAAAAGCTATGTAGTCAGTGTTGGGTATTGGTGGGGGAAGGTCGTGTGTGAAGTAGTTGTACAGTGTTGGGGAGAGGACTGCTCCCTGGGGGACACCTGACTTGATTGGGAAGGGTGGGCCAGTGTAGTTTGCGATTCGTATGGCTGCGGTGCGGTTAGTGATGAAGCTATACAGGATTTTTGTGAATAGGGGGTGAATTTGTAGCTGCGACAGTTTGAATTTGAGTCCTGTGTGCCAGACTTTGTCGAAGGCCTTGCTTACATCTCGTAGAATGATGTCTGTTTTGTTTCTCTGTGTTTGTTCAATGTGGAGGGTCTCATGTAGCGTGGCAAGTGCGGTGTGTGTACCTCTTCCGTGTCGAAATCCGTGTTGGCGGCTGTTGTAGATGTTGTTGATGGTTAGGTGGTCTGTTAGCCTGTAGGTTAATATCGTGTCTAGGAGCTTAGCGTGGGTGTCGAGTAAGGAGATGGGGCGGTAATTTTGCACCTCGTGTTGGGAGGTGGAGGGCTTCGGTAAAAAGATCATTATTGCGTGTTTCAGTTTGTTTGGGAAATAGCCCGCTGAGAGGGCGTTGTTGTATATGTACAAAAGGTACTGGAGCATGTTTTGCGGTAAGTGTTTGAGGTGGTGTGTGGTTATTTTAGTTGGTCCTGGAGCTTTTTGGGAAAACGTTCGAAGTGCGTTTTTTAGTTCTTCGATTGTGATTGCTGGGTAGTGGAAATTGGGAAGACGGGATGTGTCTCCTGTCTCGTGTGGTTCGTTTTGGGGAGCGATGTCGTTCATTTGTGTTTCTATGGTGTGTATGTGTTCAGCGTCGAAATCGTTGTTGGGGTCATCAATACCTGAGTATATGTTTGACCAGTGTTGTCGGAACAAAGGTTCCTTGGATTGAGGTGAGTGGTAAAAGATGCCGCCTTCTTTGATGTAGGGGGTGCTTTGTTTTTTATTGTTGCCTGACATGCGTTTGATGGCGGACCAGAATTGTTGGGGATTGTCCATCTTTTTGATGTTACCGATAGTGTTGTTCCATGTCACTGAGTAGATGCGTTGATATGCAGTTTTTATCTGTTGTCTGAGGCTGAGGAGTTCTCTGTATAGGTGGGGTGAGTGGCCGTGTCGTTGGAGATGGTTGTAAATGTGTTTGTGTCTCGTTTGGAGGACGAGTATGGCATGAGTGGGTTTGATGCCTGGTGTGGTTCTGTGTGTGATAGTTGGAATAGATTGGTTGGAGGCTTCGATGATGTGGGATTCCCATGTGATTAGGTGGTTGTCTATGTCCTCTTGTGTAGGGCTTACGTCTTGCGGTGTTGTGTGTTCAACGAGAAGGTTGCGGTATAGTTCCCAGTTTGCATTGTGGAAGGAGGGTCGTGGGCGGATGGGAATTTGTATTGGGTTAGCTGATATTGTAGCTATGATGGGAATGTGGTCGGAGGGTGTTAGTGGACCTGGTTCGAGTATGATGTTGTGGAATGTTTGCGTGTTTGTTAGTACGATGTCTGGACTAGTGGCGGCACGGTGGTTGATTATCGTGGGGAAATTTGGGCCGATGTGGTGACATTTGTTCCTGTCTATTAGAGAGTGGATTTGTCTCCCTGTCCTGTTTGCGTATGTGTATCCGAAAGTGGGGTGTGTGGCATTCGTGTCGGCTAAGAGGTAGGTGGGGTGTTTTCTGTTAAAGAGAGTGTGCATGTCAATGTAGTTTATGTAATCAATGCGTGGAGGTATGTAGGTTGTGGCAAGTGTGATTGGGCCTTGTGGTGTTTCTACTGTGATGGCCAACATATCTGTATGAAAGGTATCGTGAAGCTTGAATGGAAGGTCTTTTCGAATTGCTATTGCTACTCCCGCGTGATTTTCATTTGCTTTGTTTGTGGTGTATGTGTTGTAATTCTAAATTTTGATGGGAGTGTCGTTACGCATGCAGTGCGCGTTGAGTAGAATTATGTGTGGGTTGTATTGACGGTAGATGTTGCATAGTGCGATTTTGTTGTTTTGCCAGTGTTGGACGTTGTGTTGGATGACAGTTAGTGTTTTGTTCATATTGTGTGTATCCATTATGGAGTCGAGTGTTTGGGTTTCTTGTGAAGGGGGTTAATTTTTGAGCATGTGTCCATCGAGAGGAAGTGTTCGTGTGAGATTGTGGTTATTGGTGCCTTTTGGAGGTCGAATTGGCCGTCGATGATATCTTTCCAGGTGTCCGAGCTTGGGTGTGCGACAGCGGTTTTGAGGCCAGGAGGTACTTTTGTTAGTTCTTCTAGTATCTGTTGGTTGGTGGGTTTGCTTGGAATATGCTGTGAGTGCGTGTCGCTGCGGAATAGTGCAACCTCTATTTTGTCATCGTGTCCAGAAGATTCTCCCGAGGAGGGGTGTCTCTTTTTCTTCCGTTTTTTGTTTTTCTTCTTCTTCGGGCTGGACTGCGTCCTCCAGTTTTCTTGCAGGTTGTCGTCGCTTGTTTCGTCCTGGGTCGAGTTTTCTTCTGTTGAGTGGTAGCTTGTGTCCATTGCGTCGTCGTTGGGGTCGGTGCTTGCTTGATTTGCAGGTGTCTCCGGTGTGTCTGCTTGGGGTTGTTTGTTTTGTTCGATGAACATGTTGAATATTTTTTGTGAGTCGCGATTGGGGAACTGGGTGTCCACGTCGTAATTTTCTTTGAGGGACTTCGACAAGATTGCTCCGAAATCCCCTCCCTGTGCGAGGTTTGCGATGTGGGCCTCGATGATGATAGCGGCCAGTTTTATATGTATTTCGCTGGTGAGTGTGAGTGTATGTTCTGTTTTTGCAGTTTGTTGGATGGCCGTTTTTGCGATTTCAATGTAGGTGCTCTTGGTTTGGTCGGTTTCTCTTTTTTGGAGTTCGTCGTTCTTCTTGCGGATAGCTTCTTTCCTGTATGGGCAGGAGGCTGCGAGTGTTCGGTGGTTTCCTTGGCAGTTGAGGCACTTCTTGTCCAGTGAACTGCACTGTTGGTAGGTGTGGTCGTGAGCAGCGCATTCAGAGCAGTGTGGTGTCTTGTCAGTGCATTGGTGTGTAGAATGGTCCTCGATTTTGTAGCATTTGAAGCAGATCCAGAGGTGAGTGTATTTTTCTAGTTCCATTTGCGATGGTGTGATTTTTGTGTTAAACATCAGGAGCCCATTCTGGAGAGCGCTCTGTGTCATGGCGGTGTCGGTGAAGGTTACTTTGATAACGTGTGTGTAGTTTTTGATTTTGTTTATTTCCATGATTTTTGCCCATTGTTGCACGCGTGTTATTTCTTCTTGTATTTCTTGTGGTTGGCGTTGGCCAATGCTGCTGTCCAGTTGTCTGATGAATATGGTTCTTTTTGCTCTGAGATCTGGGGGGATGATCGGTTTCAGATTTATTTTCTGAAAGTGTTTGGTGGCTCTGTCCGAGGTCAGTATATCGATAGCAGTGATGTCATCAGTTATGGCGTAGAATCCGTTTGAGTTGCTGGTGAGTCGTATGAGGGGGGCTTCCAAGTGTTTGAATGCAGCTTCAAAGACTTTTTGTCGGTCTGTTTGTTGTCTGGGGTCGATCTTGCGGAGTTGGACTTTGTAGGTAGTGTTGGATTTGTTGGCGGGCTGTGCTGGGATGGTTGTGGTAGTTTGCTTGGTCGTTCGTGGTTGAGTGTTGTTGCCGGGGGTGGCGTTGGTGCGTGTGTTGGTGTTATGTTACATAGTGTTGGGTCTAATGTGGGTGGGTGTTTGTAGTAAGGGGCGGGAAAACTGGCTGTAGCCAGCTCTCCACGAACCACGACTTCCTTGGTGGTGATGCATGGTGTTAGTCCTAAATGTTGGTGTATAGTCTCAGGCGTCGGATTTGTCCGGAAGGCGGCTGGTGCCCTACTTGTACCCGCTCCCCCCTACTATAATGGGGTTTGCCCAGATGGTCTGGGGCCTTTCGGTACACCAGGCTCTACTACCTTCCGGCGACGCTCAACGGTCGGTAAACGTAAGAGCGAATTAAGAAAAGGCTACTCACACTCGCTTGAGAGGTTAGGGCTCAGCAAGCGAGGTAGAAAGTCGGCTGCTGTTGTGAAATCTTGGTAGTGAGAAGGTCGTTGTTGAAGATTAGATGCTTCTTAGACGGCTTTCACTGGTGAACCTGAACTGCGCATAGCGCGCAGCTCGTTATATAGGGCTGGTAGCGGCCTCACTGAAGCGAGCCAGCCCTCTGGTTAGAGGACTCGGGGTGGCGCTTATGAAGCAGTTGAGACTCAGCTAAACGTACATGAGTGCTCAGAGGTGTCGCCTGGATGCTCGGTGCGCGCGGCTTGTAGAGGCTCGGTCCGCCACCCCAGCGCCAGATCTCATCGCTGATTGGTTGTTTGGCCGGATCACTTCGTGGCTGTGAGGTGGCGCTTATGAGCTTGTGTGGTGGTGAGCGCGCACAGCTAGATGGAACCACCACAGAACCTTGTGAGTTGAAAACATCACATTTTGCATGCACAAGACGTATAAGCTTTGGATTGCTTTACAATAATAAAATGAGATGACGTGTTTGGTAGTTTTAGAAGTTAGGAGTGAAAAAAAGGGCGGTATTTATACTTTATGTGCTAGTTGCTAGTCCAGCGCACACAGGTGTATGTGCACATACACCCATATACGTACACACATAAGCATGTTTGCAAATCCTAGCGTATAGGCGACCAAATCATAATACCTACGCATACTTCAAAACTGTTGTGTAATGTATTGAAATATAAAACAATGAGCAAGGGATATTATTCACCGATGGAGATACTGAGCAAATGAGATTCGTCAATACTTATTCAGTATGTTATGTAACAAAAAATTATTATTGAGACGCAAGATGACGAATTATTTTGATTTTAAATTCTCTCAGTCTTTGAGAGATTTTAATACTCAGGAGAAGTTTATTCCACAGTAAGGCACCTGGTATTGACAGAGCCTTCTGCCCTATGTGAGATGAACGATAGTTGACTAAGACATTATTGTTTCTGTTCGGCTTTTGGTTGGTTACAGTGGGTTAATGGAAACGCACTATCCCAGCATTGCTCTGAGGAAGATACGTATTGGGCCCTCTGCATGAGGAGCCTTTCTTGAATAGGAGTCCAGCCGAGTTTATTAAGGAAAGGGGTTACGTGATCACTTCTTTTGAAATTACCGTTGCATACCACCTTGGCTGCGAAGTTCATGCACTTTTGTAAATCTCTTTGAAGGTATTGATGTGAGTCTCCCCATACTAGGCTGCGGTAGTCAATGCGCGATAACACCAGGGATTGAATGGCTAATAATCTGGATTTTTGGTCTAGCATACTCTTTATACGATGAAAAATCATTAAAGTTCCATAAATTTTGTTGCAAGTATTCTCAACGTGAGATTTGAAGGACATGTTTCTATCGAACCAGACGCCTAGATTTTTAACTTTCTCTGATACATTAATTTTATCAGCTCCTACTGCAACAGTATGACCTGAAGTTTTTTAATTGCTACATTGGATCCGAAAATAATGCATTGCGTTTTACTAGCATTTAATTTGAGACCATTTCGGTCGTACCATGATTTCAGGCTGGTCAGTATAGTTTCGGCTTTAATTCGCATCTGTGGTATTTCCGATACAAAACTTGTTATTGCAATTTGAACATCATCTGCATACATTGAGATCCGTGTGTTTGAAGGCAATGGAAGGAAATCATTAATGAAAATAGAAGACAGCAGCGGACCAAGAATGGATCCTTGGGGAACACCAAAATTGTTTTGAATGAACGGAGACAATTTGTTTTCTAAGCGGACTGCATGAGATAGATTTGACAAGTAACTTTCAAACCATTGCATGTCTAGTCCCAAGTTCAGTATTTTTCGTAGAAGTCGATCATGTTCGACGCTATCGAACGCTTTAGAGAGATCGAGAAGCAGCAAGAGTGTTACATTCTTTTGATCGATGTCACTGTATATTTTTTCAGAAATATTGAGCAGAGCGTCTTGAGTGCTAGTGTTTCTTCAATAGGCGTATTTATTTCGGTGGAGTAGATTTGACTCGTCCAGGTGAAATGACAGTTGATATGTCACCACTTTCTCCAATATTTTGGACATGACAGGTAAAAGACCGATGGTCCTGTAGTTTGATGCTGTATTTAGGTCAACACTTTTATGCAACGGTCTAATAATGGAGTGATTCCATTGGTTTAAAAACGTGTTGGTTGCTATTGATGTATTAATTATCAGACGAATTCATGGTGCGGTGACTGGGAAACTGTCTTTGAAATATTGAAGACTGATACCATCATGTCCAACAGCCTTTGTGTTTTTAATGAGTATAAGATATTTCTTAACTCTAGTAAATCGACAAGATGTGGTCTCCACCTGACATCAGCCCTCTAGGGTGCGTTGGGGAGTGAATTTTCAATTATTAATTCTGTGCCGAGCTTTGTTTGCAGCGTACGCCAGTGTAAATGGTGCGTAACGTCTGTTGGACTGTACTGTTGTTGATCTCTTCATCAAACGATCATCTGTGCACCACTACCAACTTAAGACCTCCCGATCGTAACGATCTTCACACCTCACTGATGGACCTGCAGGCTTACAAGGCTGGCTAAATTCTCTTCCGCCGCCTCCCCTGCGCTGCTCGTTCTGTCTCCCCGCCTCTGGACGCTGCAAAGCACTACTGCCTATTCTATGGTAAGACATGGTTGTGGTCAGCGTCATTTCATTACGTGTCTGTCGAGCAGTCTGTGTTAGTCTCGTCAACCTCAATTATAAATAGGAGAAAACTAGCCTAATTATTGAATTACTAACTGAAATTACTCAATTACGCTATTGCGTGGACTGCTAGTCGGCCACCGTACATAGTTACTAATTTTTCATTATGCCACTTGAGTGGGCCGCTAGTCGGCCACCGTACTTAATTACTTATTTATCAAGTACGCTATTTGCGTTAACCACTAGTGGGTCATCACCTAATCAAAACTTAATTTCTGAATTACTTAAAATCGTCAATTCTAATGGTGTTGGTATTGTCTCCCGACAATTGTGTCATGCACTGGGGTTTCTGAGCGCGCTGATGGGGTGTACAACACTCCCCATATCCTCCGTTACCCAAGATTAGGATTCGTGTGTGTTTTCATTTCATTATATAGTCTTGTAAGCTTTACTCGTTTCCGTCACCTGCTGTAGTGCCTGGTACTTTATTTGCCAACTTATTTGAAAAGAATGAGAGAAAACGTTTTTCAAAAGAAAAAGAAAAACTTGTTCTGAAAAGAAAAAGAAAACTTGTTCTGAAAAGAAAAGGAAAAAGTTGTTCTTAAGAGATAAATAAAAAAGGCCACCACAAGACTGGAGATGTCAACAACGTTAGAGTTGCGTAGGGCAGACCACGGCCTAAGGAATATCATTCTGTTCTTTAGGTAGCAAGACTTTTGTACCCAACAATTTTATGCTAAGTATATCTAATTCATGCGTTAGGAACATCTGAACGCATAAATAGAAAACCGAATAAGTTCTTTCACAAACCTAAAATTCTGTGCTTTAGTGAAAAGGTTTTAATTTTCATTTGCTTTTGCAGAAATTTGTTTTAATGAACATATTCGAGGGTTTTAAAGAGTTTAAACTTTCCAAGTACGATAGGCTGAGAGATGGAGATAAATTGTAAATCTGCAGCAAAATATATTCCTGAGAAATTAATGGGAATTAGTCCTCCTGGGGGGAATATGAGGTCCCGAGCTAATAGTTTGGTAGGCCTTCTTTGGGTCGAATTAAGTGTTTTTTTTGTTATAAGGACCATAATTTTTTGGTTCTGTGCTGTCCTGTTTTTCACCATCTACTTCACCTTTTATCTTCTTCAGCTTTTATCTTGTTTTATAAAGTTATTCATATACTTACTGCTTCTACACATCTTTTGTATAGATTCCGCGTTTCCGTAAGCCCATAATAAATGGTGCTTTCCTCATTCCTCCTTCCTCTCTTTGGAAAGCTTTTGTTGTTGTTACAGAGGCTTAAACTAACATCAAATCTAGTGAACTCATGCGGGCTAAGTGATAAATTTTTAAAACTTGGAGTTTCCAAACCTATTTTAGATTTTGCTTGATAAATCCATATTTTGCTGCTCAGGTCTTTGCTAATTTTACATTGTTTTTTATTTCTGATGGAAACATTGTCTTTCCGACTCAGAGGAAGAAGAAGCAAAGCCTTGCACTGTTTCAGCCGCTTCTCAAGGACAGACTTGCGGGGTAATTTGCGACTGCGGATACCAAAATGATCATAAGAAGGGAGTTTCTATTTGCTAACCTTCGTGCAACGTGTATTTATTGAGCGAAATGAAAAAGACGTATAAAATGACGAGATGCAATTAAATCGTGCTTCCCATTTTCATTTGGCCGGTTCCTTCGCATTTTTAGTTCCTGGACAGCATCTTGTTGGCAGAGATTTTTCATGGTTTCTTGAGCACTTCACATGGCCTCATGAGCCCTTCACATGGCCTCATGAGCCCTTCACATGGCCTCATGAGCCCTTCACATGGCCTCATGAGCCCTTCACATGGCCTCATGAGCCCTTCACATGGCTGCATGAGCCCTTCACATGGCTGCATGAGCCCTTCACATGGCCTCATGAGCCCTCCACATGGCACCAGAGCCCCTGTGGGCGCGTCCTGTGCTCCTGTCAGCACAAATTCATGCAGAGAAAAAGACGCATGAGGCCGACAGAGTCGGTGGCCACTGCACTCATCACTTTGTACATCTTCAAACAATTTATTTACCACAGGCGATGCAGAAGTGGATTGTTTCTTAAATCCAGTACAACGGTCACATTTGAGTATAGCTACCTGTGGGCCCGAATAAGTTCAAAGACTTCTAGGGCACCTCAGCTCCGTTACATGCGTCGCGAGTGGCATGATAATTTCTTACGGCACCTCAGACATCGATGTGTTTGTTGACGCTCGTGTCACATGCAGAAAAGTTGTGTGACGTCCTGGCGTGTATATATATATATATATATATATATATATATATATATATATATATATATTTATATACCAGGAATATGTGTACATAAATACCCGCTGTGTTGTTCCCATGACGAGAGAACTTCTGCAGTTGGCCTTCGGTCTTTGGCTAGTTGCGTGCCAAATCGAGTAAGTATGTGCTTAGCGTAAGTTTTGGGAACAATTTTGGGTCAATGTGAAGTTTAATGCAATCACGGAAATTGATAATTATATTCCAAACAATCACTAAAGGAACCCATTTAAGAACGTTTTTCATGAACGCCATTCTGCTCGCTGATGCTTTATTTTCGAATTATTGAACTTTGAAGTTGGCCTTCCCGCGCCAAAGGAAGCGAGCGTAATTTAATTAAAAACGGAAGCCAACCCCCTATGACAAACGTAAAGAGGTTGGGTCGTGAGGGGGAGGCACAGTTTTTCTAGCGAAAATTATAAATAAAGCTTCTAACCCACCCGTTAGGGTGACGACCGCAATCTTGTTTACATCGGCTCTAAGATGGCGACCACCATGGGCGCCGCCATCTTGGAGCCGATGTCAACAAGATTGCGGTCGTCACCCTAATAGGTGGGTTAGAAGCTTTATTTCTAATTTTCACTAGAAGAACTGTGCCTCCCTTTCACGACCCAACCTCTTTGCGTTTGTAATAGCTTCCGTTATTAATTAAATTCCGTTTCGCGCGCTCTTTTTCTTTAGCGCAAAGGCCAACTTCAAAGTTCAATAATTCGAAAATAACGCATCAGCGAGCAGAATGTCATTCATGTAAAACGTTCTTAAATGGGTTCCTTTAGTGATTCCTAAGATCGGAATTCTTATTTTCCGTGATTGCATTAAACTTCACATTGACCCAATTTTGCTTGCTTATGTTTAAAATTGTGTTTATTGAACTATTACGTTTGTTCATTGCTGTATTGTGTACGTCCTTCACGGTACTGACGCACCAGCAACCTCCTCATTTACCGGTTTTGTAATCAACCTTTGTCGCAAGACTCTGTTTTAAGTTAGGCTTTATAGTTTATTCTTGCTTGTCTTTGACTCCAGTGAAAGTTCGATGTACTATGGACTGAATTGATGTATTATTATCAACAAGAGTTTCACCGTCCTGTAATTCGACATTCTGGTGTTCCCTGGACTCCAGTCACGATGTTGAAGGCATCTTTTACCTGAGTTTGTAGCTCCCTGCACCTAACTCGACCCCTAGCTTTACGCGCTGAACCATCGGCCTCACCTACTTTTGCTGCGATGATTTCCTCATCAGAGTGGAAACGCACCTTCTATTCTTGATCATTAATCTTATGAATTAGATTCGGTAAATGTGTAGCGTTGGTCAGTAATCGATTTTCCACTTTTCGGTATCTAATCGTAGTTAATTAGATCGAAATAAACAAGTTTTCGGTAAATCTGAAGGAGATGACAGTTGTCAATTTTGTAAATTTCGATGCCTTAGCATGGTTAATTAGATCGAAATAAACAAGTTTTCTTCTATGCACTTTCCGTCTCATATGAGTATTTTATTAGTTATAGCGGTAAATGACTTACCGCAACTCCAGTCTTTGAAGCGGAAATAAATTCTTTGATCGAGTTGTATGGCAATACTGCAATGGCGTCTCGCTTCCAGCGCTCTGTCTTGAAAGACGAAACCAAACCTACCGCTATACCTCGTTAAATACTCATTTGACGAAAAAAGTGTATAGAATAAAAGTTGTTTATTTCGATGTTATTACCATGTTTCAAGCTACAAAAATTCGAAAATCGATGAGTAGCTGTTTATTCGAGCGCATTCGTCATCAATGACGAAACTAAACTTACCGCTATAAATCGTAAAATACTCATTTGAGACGAAAAGTGCATAGAAGAAAACTTGTTTATTTTGATTTAATTAATTAGGTTCAGGCACCAAAAAGTGGAAAATCGACAACTGTCATCTCCTTCAGATATACCAAGTTTTCTTCTATGCACTTTCCGTCGTAAATGAATATTTTACAAGTTATAGCGGTAAATTACTGACCGCAACTCCAGTGTTTGAAGCGGGAACTAATTCAAACAGCAGGTCGGACGGCAACACTGCAATGCCGTCTCGCTTCTAGTTCGATCGTCATCAAAGACGAAACCAAACCTACCGCTATACCTCGTTAAATACTCATCTGACGAAAAAAGTGTATAGAAGAAAAGTTGTTTATTTCGATGTTATTATGATGATTCAAGCAACAAAAATTTGAAAATCGATGAGTAGCTGTTTATTCGAGCGCATTCGTCATCAGAGACGAAACTAACTTACCGCCATAACTCGTTAAATACTCATTTACGACGGAAAGTGCATGGAAGAAAACTTGTTTATTTCGATCTAATTAACTACGTTTAGGCACTGAAAACTCAAAAATCGATTACTGACCAACGCTACACATTTACCTTAGATTCTTTCAGTGTCAAGGTATATGAGGACTTGAATTCCTAATTGAACTTTTTTTTTAGAGGATTTGACATTTTTTAGAAGAGAATTTGACTTATTTTATTTATTGGAGAATTTGACTTATTTTTTTGTTGAAGAATTTGACTTATTTGTTACTGGAGAATTTGACTTATTTGTTACTGGAGAATTTGACTTATTTGTTACTGGAGAATTTGACTTATTTGTTACTGGAGAATTTGACTTATTTGTTACTGGAGAATTTGACTTATTTGTTACTGGAGAATTTGACTTATTTGTTACTGGAGAATTTGACTTATTTGTTACTGGAGAATTTGACTTATTTGTTACTGGAGAATTTGACTTATTTGTTACTGGAGAATTTGACTTATTTGTTACTGGAGAATTTGACTTATTTGTTACTGGAGAATTTGACTTTTTTTATAGGAGGATTTGACATTGTTTGTTGGAGAAATAGACTTATTTGTTACTGGAGAATTTGACTTAATTTTTGGCTTCAGTTCCGATTGAGGCCCGCTTCAGTTTCACGTACAATTCAATAGATGGCGCTATAGGTTAAAACGCGGAATGGTCAAATAGGACCGGCGACTGGTAAACGCCGTGGTCTGGTCAAAATTTTTCATCACTTTTTGACAATCGATTCTAATTTGAACCTAATTTGACAAAATTAGGTTGGGTTGGTCACGCTTCGGTTAGGTTGGGTTGGTCACGCTTCGGTTAGGTTGGGTTGGTCACGCTTCGGTTAGGTTGGGTTGGTCACGCTTCGGTTAGGTTGGGTTGGTCACGATTCGGTTAGGTTGGGTTGGTCACGCTTCGGTTAGGTTGGGTTGGTCACGCTTCGGTTAGGTTGGGTTGGTCACGCTTCGGTTAGGTTGGGTTGGTCACGCTTCGGTTAGGTTGGGTTGGTCACGCTTCGGTTAGGTTGGGTTGGTCACGCTTCGGTTATGTTGGGTTGGTCACGCTTCGGTTGGGTTGGGTTGGTCACGCTTCGGTTGGGTTGGGTTGGTCACGCTTCGGTTGGGTTGGGTTGGTCACGCTTCGGTTGGGTTGGGTTGGTCACGCTTCGGTTGGGTTGGGTTGGTCACGCTTCGGTTGGGTTGGTCACGCTTCGGTTGGGTTAGGCTGGTCACGCTTCGGTTGGGTTAGGCTGGTCACGCTTCGGTTGGGTTAGGGTAGCTGCACACCAAAAGATTTGAGGCGAGAAAGCGAGCAAGCTTGAATCGATATACATGTATTCCTATGGGAGTGCGCACACCACAAGCAAGCTAGCGAGCGAGTGAGAAAGATTGAAGATTGGCTGCAGCGAGAAAGCGACTTGAAGATGGTTTCACGCTTGAAAGCTCCAGTGAGAAGCCTCTGGCAGTGGCAGCGCTGCGTCTGGCAGTGCGCAGCGAGAAGTCGAAGGGAGAGGAGTGCTACACAATTTCTCCAGCAAAGACTGAACTCCTTATATCCAAAGTTTATGCTGTACTGTGCCTTTGGAAGTCAAAAAATCCAAAGCACAATGACAGATAACATGTTTCAAAGCAATGGGACAAAATATGAATGATACTCAACGTTACAAACACATGCTAGTTCCACTTATTTTTGTTATAAACCTCTCTCCATGACATTTAGGAGCAAACTGGCTATCTTTTGGTGTGTGATAGATCTCGCCAAACATCTTTCTCTCTCGCTTGCTTTGTCTCTTGCCGTCTTTTGGTGTGCAGCTACCCTTAGGCTGGTCACGCTTCGGTTAGGTTGGGTTGGTCACGCTTCGGTTAGGTTGGGTTGGTCACGCTTCGGTTAGGTTGGGTTGGTCACGCTTCGGTTAGGTTGGGTTGGTCACGCTTCGGTTAGGTTGGGTTGGTCACGCTTCGGTTAGGTTGGGTTGGTCACACTTCGGTTAGGTTGGGTTGGTCACGCTTCGGTTGGGTTGGGTTGGTCACGCTTCGGTTGGGTTGGGTTGGTCACGCTTCGGTTGGGTTGGGTTGGGTTGGTCACGCTTCGGTTGGGTTGGGTTGGTCACGCTTCGGTTGGGTTGGGTTGGTCACGCTTCGGTTGGGTTGGGTTGGTCACGCTTCGGTTGGGTTGGGTTGGTCACGCTTCGGTTGGGTTGGGTTGGGTTGGTCACGCTTCGGTTGGGTTGGTCACGCTTCGGTTGGGTTGGGTTGGTCACGCTTCGGTTGGGTTGGTCACGCTTCGGTTGGGTTAGGCTGGTCACGCTTCGGTTGGGTTAGGCTGGTCACGCTTCGGTTGGGTTAGGCTGGTCACGCTTCGGTTGGGTTAGGTTGGTCACGCTTCGGTTGGGTTAGGTTGGTCACGCTTCGGTTGGGTTAGGTTGGTCACGCTTCGGTTGGGTTAGGTTGGTCACGCTTCGGTTGGGTTAGGCTGGTCACGCTTCGGTTGGGTTAGGCTGGTCACGCTTCGGTTGGGTTAGGCTGGTCACGCTTCGGTTGGGTTAGGCTGGTCACGCTTCTCTTGTGTTAGGCTGGTCACGCTTCGGTTGGGTTAGGTTGGTCACGCTTCGGTTGGGTTAGGCTGGTCACGCTTCGGTTGGGTTAGGCTGGTCACGCTTCGGTTGGGTTAGGCTGGTCACGCTTCGGTTGGGTTAGGCTGGTCACGCTTCGGTTGGGTTAGGCTGGTCACGCTTCGGTTGGGTTAGGTTGGTCACGCTTCGGTTGGGTTAGGTTGGTCACGCTTCGGTTGGGTTAGGTTGGTTACGCTTCGGTTGGGTTAGGTTGGTCACGCTTCGGTTGGGTTAGGTTGGTCACGCTTCGGTTGGGTTAGGTTGGTCACGCTTCGGTTGGGCTGAGCTTCTTTGGGTTGGGTTTCCATTGGCTCCGGCTGGTGGAATTTTAGTAAGTTTTGCGGGTCTTAATCGGAACCGTCCCCTAATTTTTTATTGGAAAATTAGACTTATTTTGCTAAATATGTAGCGTTGGTCAGTAGTCGATTCTCCATTTTTCGGTGTCTTGTCGTAGTTAACTATATCGAAATAAACAAGGTTTCTTCTGTGCACTTTCCGTCGGAAATGAATATGTTTCAAGTTACAGTGGTAAATTAGTTACCGCAACTCCAGTGTTAGACGCGGAAAGAAATTCATCGATCCCGTTTTGTGGCAACACTGCAATGAAGTCTCGCTTCCAGCCCGATCGTCATCAAAGACGAAACTAAACCTACCGCAATACGCAGTTAAATATTTATTTGACGAAAAAAGTGTATAGAAGAAAAGTTGTTTATTTTGATGTTATTACCATGATTCAAGTAACAAAAATTCGAAAATCGATGAGTAGCTGTTTATTCGAGCGCATTCGTCATCAAAGACGAAACTAAGCCTACCGCCATAACTCGTTAAATGTTCATTTCCGACGGGAAGTGTATAGAAGAGAAATTGTTTATTTGGATCTAATTACCTTTTTCGAGGCACCGAGAAGTGGAAAATCGATTTTTGACCACCGCTACACATTTATCCATATTTTTTACTGGAGAATTTGACTTGGTTTTTATATTGCAGAATTCGATTTTTGAGGAGAATTGTACCGTTTAGGGTGAGTTAACTTATGATTTTGGATCATATGCTATATTCAATTTTTACTTCTTCCCTTATTTTTTAGGAATTTTGAAAGATTGATGAGTGAATAATCGAATCAAAACGTTGACAAAATTTTCTGATCAGAATTAGGCATTTGGTGTTGTAATTTAGTATTGTTGAGTAAATATTAGAGGTTTCAAAATGTAAAGTTATAGTGATGTAAATGGAGTGTTTGACTACGTAGCACAATAAATTGTAGAGAAATTGTGGGACGTAACTTGAACTGTGAAGTTTTTTGCGAGATGGTGAGAAATGTTACTCAGCTACAGGGCCTCATGCGCTTGTTTATATTCTGTGAAAAGTTGGATTTGTAAGGTTAAATTAGGCGAAATTTTTCATGGTGTTGTGTTCAAGTAGAGCTGTAGGACTTCCAGGGAGGAAAATGTGAGGTCCTGAGCTAAGAGTTCGGTGGGTTCTTTTTTTTTTAAATGAAATGATTTTTGTTTTGTTGAGAATCATTTTTTTTTGGTGCACTGCTGTCCTTTTTTCAGCACCTACTACTTTCCTTTTCAACTTTGAACTTGTTTGATAAGTTTTAATCTTATCTTCTTATAACCATGCACCTTATTTATAAGAGAACAATGTTTGAAAAAGACCATATTTTAAAAACACAGATTTTGAAATTTTGGATTCAACATCAAATTTGTCCAATCTCCGTATTTTAGAGACGATATACATGTACAAAAAAAAAACCATTCGTCAATAAATGAACGTGATACGGCTTTGCAACTTCCCATTGTTTGCTGATATTTCGAATAGTTTTTTTTACTATATTCTTAGGCACGTTGTTTTTACTTTTTATCTTAAAAGTTAGATTTCCTAGAAATGAAACTATTTCATTTATTTACTTCCTTCTTATCTTACTGTTTCCATGCGCACGGGATACCATGTGGGAACACTCTTTGTGCATAGACTCCACGTTTCCAGTTAACTCCATATTAAATGGTGCCTTCATCCTTCCTCTCTTTGAACATCTTTGTTGCGGTAAAGGGAGACCAAAACTAATTTACAATCAGTCAAGTTCAGCTGAAAGAGCGATATTCGTTACAACTGAACTGTTGTCAAAAAGCTTTATCGAGCTGTGTGACGGCTGGTGAGGTGGTGTGGTTCGAGTAGTGGTTCCCAAATTTTTATCTACTGCTCTCTTCAGATCTTGCCGCCCCCTAGTGGCTAATTATGTTATAATTTTATAGGAAATAATGGAAAATATTAATTTTCTATACTTAACAATTTTTCTAAGATGGGTTCCACTATCCCCTCGGGGGGCGGTAGCGCCCACTTTTTGAATCGCTGAGTTAGGCTAGCGAAACCTGGCATGACAATAGCGCGTGAAGTGCGGTGGGTAGAACTGAAGTTCAATATTCAACTCAAATTAGAGATAATTTTATATCAATTTTGAAATTTACTAACATTAAGTAGATCGCGCCAACCTTTAGTTTTCGTTGAGCATTTATCGAAATTGAGTTAGTGACCGCTGGCCGGTCTGCAGCATTATGAAAATCCCCTCAGTGAACACCTGTGGCGCACGTCACGCGTAAAGTGTTAACGATGATACGGTTTAGTTCGTTCGTTTGTTTGTGCTCTGAGCTGTTGTGCTCGAGTCAAACTCAGCCAGTCTACATCGCCAAGGTTCCTTAAGGCCTCTTTAGACGATGCATCATAGATACTCAGAAGAGTCGCAAGTGCTGCACGAGTTTGCTTATTTACACGGAGGGTGACTTCCCCGGGGCAACGCCCTCTCTCCCTCCCCGCCTCTTCAAAAAACCCCCAATCCCCCTGTCTAACGCCTCCCACTACTACCCCATGCGTGTCGACGCTGCTGCCCCACATGCTGGGACTGCCTCAGAGCGCCAGAGCGACAGTGCCATGGAGCTAGGATATACTGGAGGGAGCATAGCCGATTCCAATCGGGTTCAAATTTGCTGCAAAAGTTGGGAGACAGGGACCTTGGCAAGGCCCCACACGTGAGCCAACCACAGACGCTTGGCTGAAGTTGGCTCCTCCTCGCCTCCTCACCTCCTCTACGATTCGCCCTCCCAAGGCTCCCATTTTCCAAAGCAAGATTAGTACCGCTCCACAAATCGAAGGATGAGGTGCGCGTGCAAGTCGCTCTCTAATTTGTTATATTCAAGGGCCTGTAATCATTATAGCTTTCAACTCTAAATGTATCTTTGCTAGCAATTTTGATATTAAGTGTCCTCAAGTGAGGAAACACAATTTATTATCTTTCGGAGTCTTAGAATCCCAAATTAATGATTAACGAAAAACTCAACAGCTGGAAGAGCATTCAGCGAGCGTGTGCGCATCCCAGCGTGGTCAGGAGGTAACTGGCTTCCGTGCTGACGTCACACTTGCGAGACGGCTATTGGTTACCACAGACAGAGGAGAAATCTCAAAAACTGGTTCTCTTCACAGACGGCTATGCTCCCTCCATATATCCTAGCTCCATGGACAGTGCGCTTCAGACAGTCTTGAAGGCAGGATGTATGTCTTAGCTGCTCTGCCGTCATGTTCTCATGCGTTATCTTAATGCAAAAAGTCTCTCCTGATCTGGAAAAGTGGCTGAAGGCTAAAGTTTTCACATTGATAGATTTATTGTGAGCATAGCGTCAGTCTGATTGTATTTATTGCGGCTGTAAAAATATTTTTTTATCATGTACTATCACTGAAATGTTTTTCGATCTAATTCAAAAGTAATTACTTCTAACAATAGTAGCACAAATTGTTCGCTATCATGCTAATTAACACAAGATGGCTCGTGATAGGACTTAGACTGATATAATTTTTGTTACTTATTTCTATATCCTGTAATCAGACTCAATCGCGCATATTTCATTCATTTTTATCTCTATATACATTTGCTGGGCAAGCTATATTTTATTATTCCTTCGTTTGGGCATTAAGTTCATATAAGAAGCTATATACGCGCTAAGTTTTATTGATTCGCCTCCATCCCTTATTAATCTAATTGACACATTCGTTTCTGCCATGACACTTGGCCTTCGTTTAAGAAGTAATTCTTGAATTCTTCACGAATACGTTGATCTTATGCCGGCCTCTGTGAAATAGTTTACAGGTTAAAAATAGTATCTTCTTTTCTGCACGTAACTTGAATTACATTTCGACATTTTCACTCAGTCACTGTTATCTCCAGGGTTGCCGATTTTTTTCTGATGATCGTACAAAACCTTCATGAAAACGTACCAAAAATTGTTAGAGCGTACCAAATCTATTTAACTAGCAATAAAACGAAAATTTTATGGTTTTACCTACTTTTCCTGCTAGAATGAAACTTTTTCCTCCTCTTCTTCCTTCATCTGCCAATGTTTTTTATTTAATTTGTTGACTAAGCTACCGTGGTGGTTGCAATTTTTGCAGTCTGTGTTCTCTAGCATAGATTTTGATCTCATTCATGCATTTAGTCTTGCTCTTTTTAACGAAATCCTTTTTTTTGCTATTATGTAGTTAGGGTCGAAAAAATTTTCTAGCTGCTGCAAAATATTGTGGTATTGACAAAAGCTGCATCATGAACTCGGGAAGCAGCGAGTAACAAAGCTGCGTACCAGTATTTTTCAGACACAAATTTTGTCTTGAAAGGAGCATCTTGACCAAACAGTTCTCGCCACTTCATTTTGATATTTTCATGCTACTCCTTTTTCGCAAAATTGGAGAAATGCATTGAATATTGTATTATTGAATTACATTTATTAAGATCTTTCAATCCAAACTCTTCTAGTTTTTTGGTACATATTTTGTCGACATTTCTCAGGAGAATGCTTTCTGCAGCAGCACCAAAATAAATCTCATTTATATTGACATAGTTTGAGGGATTGCCTACATTTATTTTGCAATTATTGTCATTCGAAATCAATAGATCCCTTTTAATGAAGTTGCCCATGGTAAAATTCTCACTCCAGAGAAATTAAAATTCATTTTTGTAAGGGAAACTTGTACATTTGCTGAACGCACCAATTTCGGCAGCCCTGGGCATCTCACCCTCCGTCTAAACGCAAGTGGGGAAGCTTGAGCGGGTGAGAGGGGTAGGGTGACTTCCCCAGGGTGACGCCCCCACCCTACCCCTCTCACCCGCTCAAGCTTCCCCACTTGCTTTTAGACGGAGGGTGAGATGCCCAGGGCTGCCGAAATTGGTGCGTTCAGCAAATGTACAAGTTCCCCTTACAAAAATGAATTTTAATTTCTCTGGAGTGAGAATTTTACTATGGGCAACTTCATTAAAAGGGATCTATTGATTTCGAATGACAATAATTGCAAAATAAATGTAGGCAATCCCTCAAACTATGTCAATATAAATGAGATTTATTTTGGTGCTGCTGCAGAAAGCATTCTCCTGAGAAATGTCGACAAAATATGCACCAAAAAACTAGAAGAGTTTGGATTGAAAGATCTTAATAAATGTAATTCAATAATACCATATTCAATGCATTTCTCCAATTTTGCGAAAAAGGAGTAGCATGAAAATATCAATATGAAGTGGCGAGAACTGTTTGGTCAAGATGCTCCTTTCAAGACAAAAATTGTGTCTGAAAAATACTGGTACGCAGCTTTGTTACTCGCTGCTTCCCGAGTTCATGATGCAGCTTTTGTCAATGCCGCAATATTTTGCAGCAGCTAGAAAAATTTTTCGACCCTAACTACATAATAGCAAAAAACAGGATTTCGTTAAAAAAAGCAAGACTAAATGCATGAATGAGATCGAAATCTACGTTAGAGAACACAGACTGCAAAAATTGGAACCCCCACGGTAGCTTAGTCAACAAATTAAATAAAAAACATTGGCAGATGAAGGAAGAAGAGGAGGAAAAGTTTCATTCTAGCAGGAAAAGTAGGTAAAACCATAAAATTTTCGTTTTATTGCTAGTTAAATAGATTTGGTACGCTCTAACAATTTTTGTTACGTTTTCATGAAGGTTTTGTACGATCATCAGAAAAAAAAATCGGTAACCCTGGAGATAACAGTGACTGAGTGAGGATGTCGAAATGTAATTCAAGTTACGTGCAGAAAAGAAGATACTATTTTTAACCTGTAAACTATTTCACAGAGGCCGGCATTAGATCAACGTATTCGTGAAGAATTCAAGAATTACTTCTTAAACGAAGGCCAAGTGTCATGGCAGAAACGAATGTGTCAATTAGATTAATAAGGGATGTAGGCGAATCAATAAAACTTAGCGCGTATATAGCTTCTTATATGAACTTAATGCCCAAACGAAGGAATAATAAAATATAGCTTGCCCAGCCAATGTATATAGAGATAAAAATGAATGATATATGCGCGATAGAGTCTGATTACAGGATATAGAAATAAGTAACAAAAATTATATCAGTCCAAGTCCTATTACGAGCCATCTTGTGTTAATAATAGCATGATAGCGAACAATTTGTGCTACTATTGTTAGAGGTAATTACTTTTGAATTAGATCGAAAATCATTTCAGTGATAGTGCATGATAAAAAAATATATTTACAGCCGCAATAAATACAATCAGACTGACGCTATGCTCTCAATAAATCTGTCAATGTGAAAACTTTAGCCATCAGCCACTTTTCCAGATCAGGAGAGACTTTTTGCATTAAGATAACGCATGAGAACATGACGGCAGAGCAGCTAAGACATACATCCTGCCTTCAAGACTGTCTGAAGCGCACTGTCGCTCTGGCGCTCTGAGGCAGTCCCAGCATGTGGGGTAGCAGCGTCGACACGCATGGGGTAGTAGTGGGAGGCGTTAGACCGGGGGATTGGTTTTTTTTTTGAAGAGGCGGGGAGGGAGAGAGAGCGTTGCCCCGGGGAGCACACACTCCAAACCCGCAGATTTGGACGCCGCCCACCCCTCCCCCTCCACCTCCAAGCAGCTACAGCACCACCTCCGAGCAGCTACAGAAATGTTAGGTTAAATTTATTTAGGTTAGGTTAAGTTAAGTTAGGTTAAGAGGTTAGGTTAAGTTAAGTTAGGTTAAGAGGTTAGGTTAAGTTAGGTTAGGTTGGGTAAGGTTAGGCCAAGTTCAGTTAGTTTGAGGTTTACTTAAAAAAGTTTAAAAATGACTGTTTTTGCGTGCCGAGGTGGAGGGTCGAATAGCCAAACACCAGCGGTCGTTGTCAAAACTTATTATAATGATTTAATACAGGTTAACTTTGGTATTCCGCTGTAGTATCCACTTACTAAATACATGTAGTGTTTATAATTCATTGATTAAGAATAAATGTATAACGAACAGATAGGTTAATAAACCTCAGAAGTACTACATAGTTAAATAATTGGCGCGAATGGCAATGTGATGTAGCAACACGGAGGTGGAAGGAGAGAGGTGGGCGGAGTCCAAATCTGCGGGTTTGGAGTGAGTGCCCCCGGGGAAGTCACCCTCCGTGTAAACCCAGCTTCACTGCTCAGACTCGTCGAGTGATGGATGTACGACGCCGGGCGTCGTCATTCATTTTAGAGATGCCAAAGCATCCCGATCGGGACGCATCGAGATACTGCCCAACACTGCATAATTTGATTGAATTGATAATGAATACACTTACCGCCATTCTTCGATCAAAGTTTGCACAGAACCGCGAGGAAACGAATCGGCCATAATCAGTGGGAGACGCAATTACGCACAACCTCGCTCAATCATTGCTTGCTGGACACTAGATCTCAGTGCTCCTCGCATCGTCGCATGCTGCATGGGAGTAGGCATCACGGATCCATCTTTGCCGGGTCGGTGTTTTGCTGCAGCAGCATGCTCCTTTGTGAGTACTTGTGATGCGTTATGCATCAATGAGTCGCTTGTGCTGCATCGTCTAAAGAGGCCTTAAGTCACCTAAACTCGCATGCGAGGTTTCCTCTGCTCAGTTATTGGTTTTTGTAAACAGTAGCACGGATTTTTGGGAGCATCATTTCAGCATCACTGCTCGGTGGAAACTTGCTCCGCTCACACTTTTTAAACAGTGCTACTCATTGCGCGGCTCTCGATACATATGTAAATTAATTAGTTAGTATATGATCTATATTAAATACGCTACCTTGCAGTAGCTGCGCTTTTCTCAATCAATGCGTTAACAGAAGTGGCTCTGTTGTAAAAATTAGTGAATAACCCTGCTCTAAACCCTCGTAAGTCTCTACCTCAACTTCAGAGATTAGATTATATGTTAGTTTTAGCCTCCCTTTCCGCTAAAAATAACGTTCCGAAGAGAGGAAACTTCAACTTCAGAGCGACATCAGCACTCGACCTTCTCTCGTCCCCGAGCTGGTGTGTCGATGTTCGGTAGCACGGATACTCCGGCACTGCTCTCATTTCTGAGCTATGGCGTCAAATAATTTCAAATGGGTTGCAATTTAATTTGAAACCGTCCTTTCATCTAACTTTACACATAGCTTACTACTACTTTTTTCGTCATGAGGGGTCCAGGGAGCTTCGTCAGCATGCGATCTTTTTTCAGAAATCATTCCTTGAGACACAGTTCTGTTTTTCAAACTATTTCTTGCAAAAACTTCACATTAGTCTCAATTTGTATTAGAAAATATGCCTTTTGCATTTTGTACATGTTTTTTATTTATCCAGGAAAAAACAAACTTGGCTGTCCTTTTATATCGGAGCATTATTGAAAATTTTTCCTAAAATTATGCGATGATTTTATGAAAAATTCGAAGCGTTAATGCGATCGTCAGGCGTAGAATGTCAGTTTCTTCAGATGCACATCACATGGATACCCAACTGTAGTAAAGACGTTAAAATACTGCATTAAATATTTCGAATTGCGTTCCATTGGGAGGGAAAGTTCATAATCAATAAAGGAACATGTTCGAGCGCCGTCAAACCCTCTCCCATTTGTCGCCAAGCTCGCTACCGAAGTCAAGACGATCGCTGTTCTGCATGACCTAAAATATATTCCTTGTTGAATACATTACTCAATAAAATATAATCTTTCTTGTAGTAATTTCTTGATGCGTAAATAACTTGTTCAATGTAGGCCGGAAGCAGTTCAAAAGCCCAAAGAGTGAACTTCAAGTAAGACAGTTTCTCTGAGCCTCAGAATTTCTGCTCGTCCTCACCTCAACGACCTTCCGTCGGAACGGTATTGGAACGACATTTAGCCGTTAAGGAGTTCATGAACTATCTTCGTATGAAAAATGCTTACGACCAAATTTAAATGTTTCGGTAGTTGTGTATATTCCGTTGACATATCCTTAAAAGTGAAAGGTTAAATTAGTCTTTCGGTCGCAGATGGCTTGCGAAGAGGAGAGCAGTAAAGGACTCGGATCCGTGCTTTATTGTTGATTTTATGAACACCCCTCAGCATTATTATCATTATTCTCATCATTGTTATTATTATTACTATTATTATTATTGTTGTCCCGTCCGAACTAACCAGGGAACTGGGCGGCAGGTTGGCCTGGCGGGCTGCTGAGACCGCAGCGTGCACGTCTCGCTGGTGGTCCCTTGCTCCTCGTCAGTCTTCACGGCACGCACCTGCACTGATACTCCAAGACGGAACCGTTAGTTCCACCGGTGACGGTAACGTCTGAACTTACCACATTCTCTTGAGGCTTACTGTTTCTATGCCCTTCTGCGTAGATTCCGCATTCTTTTATCTCAACACTGAATGGTGCCTTCCTCTCTTCGAAGCGCTCTTCTTTTTAGCGGATAGGGAAGCTTAAACTAATATATAATCTAATCTTCTCATAAAGGTAATCCTAAAATAGTGTTTTGATCAAAGCTGACAGAAATTCACGAGCTAAGTCATTAAGTAACCGCTGGGATCTCGAGCCTACCACCTCAGACTGTCATAAGCTCCGTGTCTTGTCGCATTGCTGCTTCTCTCGAGAACTCCTCTAGCGTAACTTGCATCCTGTGAGGTGGGCTCAATAATGAATTCCTTGAGTCAATTCATGTGTTGCGTATAATGATGGTAAGCACGTTGGTGCTATCGCATGGAATCTGTGCCAGGTTCTTCGAAGTATCTGAATCACTGGTGGCAAACTTGTCCTATTACAAGCGATCTACTTCTGAGAATTTCTTGATTTTATAATATTGATATTTTCCGAGAACTTCACGTTCTATTGTTGTTATAAAAATCTTGCTATGGAATAACTGATATTTTTCTTCATTGTTGACCCAATGTCTCGTAAAAATGTCGTCTTGTAATCGAGTCCACGAAGAAGGAATGAGAAAAAGGAAATAAGTTTCCAATATTTTATCTAAGAAAACGAAAATTATTCCCATTGTGATGCTTGAATGAAATGGTCAGGAAACCACTATACGTACGTGCCATACACGACGTATGCTTAATTAAGGGCAGGTCAAACCACTATACGTACATGCCATACGCGACGTATGCTTAATTAAGGGCAGGTGAAACCACTATACGTACATGCCATACGCGACGTATGCTTAATTAGGGCAGGCCAAACCACTATACGTACATGCCATACGCAACGTATGCTTAATTAAGGGCAGCCAAACCGCATTTCTCAAAAACTTTCGATTTTCTCTAATCGACTGAATTAGACGCTTACCTTAAACGTCCCAAGGTAAAGGTTAGGTAAGCCTTCTTTTTGTTGAAATAGAATAGGTTCTTTGTTTTGTTACGAACCATCTTTCTCGGTTCACTGCTGTCCTGTTTTTCAGCACCTATTACTTTCTTCTTCAACTGTTATCTTGTTTCATGAACTTCTTTCATAGCTTACTGTTTTTACGCACCTTGTGCGTAGATTCCGCGTTTTCTTAACTCCATAACAAGTCTTTTTTGACTGTGCAATCGCACAAATTTGACTGTGTGTTACTGTGTTCGAAAGGAACTTGGCTCCGCGTAGATAAAAATAACTCTCCGTTAGCTCGGTACATCCGTCACCTAGCCCAATTGATGCTATTACACTTGATGCATCAAGGAGTTCAGAGACTCGTGATTTCTTCAGCTCCTAGAATTTGTATTAGAATGCGAATTCAGAATTCTTTAAATCATTTTCCGATTGATCAGTTTGGAGGTCACTCCACCTTAATTTCCGAGTGTCGTTGATTTTCTCTTAGTCACTCGGCATAGCTTGAAATTTGGCTAGTATTCTATCACATTCTTTGCCCTGGCCTTTCCCGTAGAGGAGGCCGGAATACAGTCGACTTCGTGTACTGGTGTTTTCGTATTCTGTTTTCATTTTCGCTCTCGGGCTCATCTAGATGTTCACGTCTTGGTTTGCTAACGTAAAGAGCTGAACCCAAGACACTGGTTTTACACCGTTGTCCTACCACTTGATTTTAAATTTTAAATTCGAGTTTCTCTGTGACTGCTCCTTAACCTGAAGTAATCGGCTTCAATCTTAAATAATTCAAATAACCTCCAATTCAGAAATTAAAGGTCTCGCCAGATGGTTTGTCATTAAATTGATTTCTTCGTGCCCGTTGGATCATTTGGTTGAGTTGGTCTGTTCTCGCCTGATAGTTTGCTCTGGCCAGATGGCACAACCACCGTCCAGTGACCACCTTGCACGCCTCACAAAACGCTAGCTACCTCGACGCAAGATCTGCACGCTCGAGCAACACTTGCCCCTCCTAACTTGGGATTGCATTTCAGAGAGAAGCTCTGCTCTGTCTGAGGTCGGGAGAGCTCAACGCGACCTGTGGACTTGGTGAGAGGCGCTGGAAGACGGTCTCCGCTGTGGGGACTTTGTGCTCACCGTCCTCGGCCAGGTAGGACTTGTGTGTGTGTGTGTGTTTGTGTGTGTGTGTTTGTGTGTGTTTGTGTGTTTGTGTGTGTGTGTGTGTGTGTTTGTGTGTGTGGGACGTGAAGTGTGTGTGTGTTTGTGTGTGTGGGACGTGAAGTGTGTGTGTGTGTGTTTGTGTGTGTGGGACGTGAAGTGTGTGTGTGTGTGTGTGGGACGTGAAGTGTGAGAATATCTCCTCACATGATTTGGATGCGCCACACTGGATGGTTGCGCGTCCCCCGCTGGGTGGTTGCGCGTCCCCCGCTGGGTGGTTGCGCGTCCCCTGTGGGAGATAGCAGTGGGAGATGCCACTGTGTTGGGGTGTGTTGTGCAGGCGTGCGTTGTGCGGGCGTGTGTGGGGTGTGTTGTGCGGGCGTGTGTGGGGTGTGTTGTGCGGGCGTGTGTGGGGTGTGTTGTGCGGGCGTGCGTTGTGCGGGCGTGTGTGGGGTGTGTTGTGCGGGCGTGCGTTGTGCGGGCGTGTGTGGGGTGTGTTGTGCGGGCGTGCGTAGTGCGGGCGTGTGTGGGGTGCGTTGTGCGGGCGTGTGTGGGGTGTGTTGTGCGGGCGTGCGTTGTGCGGGCGTGTGTGGGGTGTGTTGTGCGGGCGTGCGTTGTGCGGGCGTGTGTGGGGTGTGTTGTGCCGGCATGCGTTGTGCGGGCGTGTGTGGGGTGTGTTGTGCGGGCGTGTGTGGGGTGTGTTGTGCGGGCGTGTGTGGGGTGTGTTGTGCGGGCGTGCGTTGTGCGGGCGTGCGTTGTGCGGGCGTGTGTGGGGTGTGTTGTGCGGGCGTGCGTTGTGCGGGCGTGTGTGGGGTGTGTTGTGCGGGCGTGCGTTGTGCGGGCGTGTGTGGGGTGTGATGTGCGGGCGTGCGTTGTGCGGGCGTGCGTTGTGCGGGCGTGCGTTGTGCGGGCGTGCGTTGTGCGGGCGTGCGTTGTGCGGGCGTGTGTGTGGGGTGTGTTGTGCGGGCGTGCGTTGTGCGGGCGTGCGTTGTGCGGGCGTGCGTTGTGCGGGCGTGCGTTGTGCGGGCGTGCGTTGTGCGGGGTGCGTTGTGCGGGCGTGCGTTGTGCGGGCGTGCGTTGTGCGGGCGTGCGTTGTGCGGGCGTGCGTTGTGCGGGCGTGCGTTGTGCGGGCGTGCGTTGTGCGGGCGTGTGCGGGCGTGTGCGAGCGTGTGTGGGGTGTGTTGTGCGGGCGTGTGCGGGCGTGTGTGGGGTGTGTTGTGCGGGCGTGCGTTGTGCGGGCGTGCGTTGTGCGGGCGTGCGTTGTGCGGGCGTGCGTTGTGCGGGCGTGTGTGGGGTGTGTTGTGCGGGCGTGCGTTTTGCGGGCGTGCGTTGTGCGGGCGTGCGTTGTGCGGGCGTGCGTTGTGCGGGCGTGCGTTGTGCGGGCGTGCGGTGTGTGGGGTGTGTTGTGCGGGCGTGCGTTGTGCGGGCGTGCGTTGTGCGGGCGTGCGTTGTGCGGGCGTGCGTTGTGCGGGCGTGCGTTGTGCGGGCGTGCGTTGTGCGGGCGTGCGTTGTGCGGGCGTGTGTGGGGTGTGTTGTGCGGGCGTGCGTTGTGCGGGCGTGTGTGGGGTGTGTTGTGCGGGCGTGCGTTGTGCGGGCGTGTGTGGGGTGTGTTGTGCGGGCGTGCGTTGTGCGGGCGTGTGTGGGGTGTGTTGTGCGGGCGTGCGTTGTGCGGGCGTGTGTGGGGTGTGTTGTGCGGGCGTGCGTTGTGCGGGCGTGTGTGGGGTGTGTTGTGCGGGCGTGTGTGGGGTGTGTTGTGCGGGCGTGTGTGGGGTGTGTTGTGCGGGCGTGTGTGGGGTGTGTTGTGCGGGCGTGTGTGGGGTGTGTTGTGCGGGCGTGTGTGGGGTGTGTTGTGCGGGCGTGTGTGGGGTGTGTTGTGCGGGCGTGTGTGGGGTGTGTTGTGCGGGCGTGTGTGGGGTGTGTTGTGCGGGCGTGTGTGGGGTGTGTTGTGCGGGCGTGTGTGGGGTGTTATGCAGGTGTGTAATATGGGTGTGCTTCCTATAATTTCAAAGCTAAATATCATTCATGTAAAACCTCTTAAAATGTCTCCAGTTGCATAACTATGGAAGCAAATCCTCAAAGTCGGTGACGCGCTAAATTCAATATTGACCTTATTTGGCGCAGTTTGGAGTATTTAGTGCATTTGGTCTAGTGATAGCGGTTGTCTGTGAAGTATGTTTCGGTCTCTTGTTAGGTGTCTTGTTCAAAATATGGAGGAGCAAGTTTTGCTTTTGAAGAATTACCTCCCACAGGAAGTATGTGAGGTCCCGAGCTGTTGTGACTAGTGCCTCAGGGGATACAACCATGGTATCTGAGGGAGTTACCTCCCACAGGAAGTACAGTGGCCGCAAAAATAAAGTTTACCCCTGTAGCTAAACTAAATGAAAAGGGATTGAAGAAAAGACCCCGGCGCTCACCCTAATTGACCAGCGAGTGCCGGACTGTCGAACTGAATGTCAGCCCACTGTCCCTCTTTCAGCTTAAAAAATCAGCTGCCGCACTTACTGCTAGCACCACACCGTCACGCATACTTGGAGGTGAGCGCAGCTCTGCGTGTTTTTCCTTTATTTCTGTAACTGAATTGGAAGGATATTGCTTTAATTCTCTCATCAACACCTTGTCAGTCCTTGCTGTCGTCTTTTCTTGCGCTCACCTCCAAGTTTGCGTGACGGTGTGGTGCTAGCAGGAAGTGCGGCAGCTGATTTTTTAAGCTGAAAGAGGGACAGTGGGCTGACATTCAGTTCGACAGTCCGGCACTCGCTGGTCAATTAGGGTGAGCGCCGGGGTCTTTTCTTCAATCCCTTTTCATTGAGTTGAGCTACAGGGGTAAACTTTATTTTTGCGGCCACTGTATGTGAGGTCCCGAGCTGAAGGTTCGGTAAGCCTTCTTTTTGTAGATGTAGAACAGTTTTTGTTGTGTTTCTTCTTTTTCGGTTGACTGCTGTCCAGTTTTTCCGCACCCGCTCTTTTCTTCTCCAAGTCTTAGCTTGTTTCACAAACATTATCAATCTTGCTGCATCATTGCTCGGGATTTTTTGAAGAAATACTTTGTGCATAGATTCCCCGTCCTCTTGCCTGTTTACCGAATGGTGCCGTCATCTCTCTTTCTCTCGGCAACACTTTAGTTATGATCAGAACGGTTTAAACAAACAAATTCAAATTTTTCTGTTCAGCTCACCATATTATATTTATTAATAGATTGTTAAATAATTTAAAATTTATGAAACGCAATCGTGGTAAATTGCCCCTCAAGGGGATACAACTATTGTATCTATGGGAGTCAGCACTCTCAAGGGGACAATGCGAAGGCCCGAGCTGAGAGTTAGGTAGGCGTTCTTTTGGTTGAAATAAAAGGCTTTTGTGATATTAAGAACCATTTTTTTCGGTTCACTGCTGTCCTGTTTTTCAGCACCTAGTCTTTTCTTCCACAACTTTAATATTGTTTCATGAACTTCTTTCTCATCTTACTGTTTCTATGCCCTTTCTGCATAGATTCCCCTTTCCCCAAACTCCATACTAAATGGTGCCTCTTCCTTCCTCTCTTTGGATCGCCTTTGTTGCGGATAGGGAGGCTTAAGCTAACTAGTAATCTCTTACCTCCTTATGAGTGGTGTGTAATGCAAGAGCAGATGTTAAATTCTCATGCACCCAAGTTTAAGGGGAAAATAGTGCGACTCATTTTTGAAAGAAATTATTGGCAACAACTGTTCTTCTTTTGCGAAGAATTTCCGTAATCGGCGATGTGTAATTAAGTTACATTTCATCTACGAGACCGTGAAGCAAGTCTACGAAGGAGTATTGATGTAAACGTAATTTCCTGTGTGTAGGTATTTGCCTAAATCTATACTGTAGTTGTGGGAACAGTACACATGGAGTGCTTGTTTGCGATTCATTGGAAGGGAATAATTCTACTTCGTGAGAGAGAGGAGGAACAAATGCTGGTCGATCTCTGCCGACCTTTGCTGTGCAGTGTTGCTCATCGCCAAAAAACAACTGCCACTTGGAGGTGATGCAGCAGGGAAGACATTTTTGAGGCGTAGCTGGAAGAGTACGCGCCAGGTTTAAATAGGGAAAAAAAACAATCTGCTGGAGCCATTTCTTACATTTGTGTTGATGCGTTTAGTTAAGTATGGAAACCGAATTCCATTTGATGAGGCGGTATCTTGCTGCCGCATTTGATAGCTTACCGGCAAATTGAGGGGCCATCAACCACCAGCTCACCAAATTGTCGCACGTGCCATGGAGCTTGCGATCACCAACTCCTGCATTTCAGAGACGTGGAGCGCGGGAAGACCACCAAGGCCAGGCGGGCACCCCCCAACGACGGCGTGCGGGGAAGAAGGAAAGGAAATGGCATAAACTTTGTGCGGCTGGTTGAATTAGAACTCCAGCAAATATACCTCAAGCGAAAGAAAGCAACATTCTATTTATAATCTGCACTTCTATAGCGTTAAATTACATGTTCTTGCCGATCGTTCGTATATGGATGCTGGCGATCTATATTTTATGTTTTGTTGCCTCTTTTTCTATGTGCATTCTAGGTTAATTCTGTTTTTTTTTTCTGAATTTGTCTCACCATCGATGTTGTGCCACTCGCTGATCTCAGGGACAGGAAGGTAGGGCAGCATTTTCTGCTTTCATTCTCTACATAAAGTGTCGACTTTTCCATTCTAGTTTTCTACTTTTATTTTCTACATTTTTTCTATATATATATTGTTGATTTTTCCATTCTAGTTTTCTGATTTTATTTTCTATACATTTTTCTTCATATATATTGTAGATTTTTCCATTTTAGATGTCTGCTTTCATTTTCTATATATATTGTAGATTTTTCCATTCTAGTTTTCTGTATTTCTTTTTCTAAATTTCGATTCTAGTTTTCTATATTTCGATTCTAGTATTCTATATTTCGATTCTAGTATTCTATATTTCGATTCCAGTTTTCTGTATTTCTATTTTGTTTTCTGTATTTCTTTTTAGTTGCTTCGAATGTAGTTTTCTGTATTTCTTTTTCTATATTTCGATTCTAGTTTTCTGTATTTCTTTTTCGATATTTCGAATCTAGTTTTCTGTATTTCTTTTTCTATATTTCGATTCTAGTTTTCCGTATTTCTTTTTCTATAAGTCGATTTCAGTTTTCTGTATTTCTTTTTATATATTTCGATTTCAGTTTTCGGTATTTCTTTTTCTATATATTTCGATTATAGTTTTCTGTATTTCTTTTTCTAGATTTCGATTCTAATTTTCGGAATTCCTTTTTCTATATATTTCGATTCTAGTTTTCTGTATTTCTTTTTCTATATATTTCGATTCTAATTTTCGGTATTTCTTTTTCTGTATATTTCGATTCTAGTTTTCGGTATTTCTTTTTCTATATTCCGATTCTAGTCTGATGTATTTTTTTTTTCTATATTTCGATTCAAGTTTTCTGTATTTTTTGTTCGATATTTCGATTCAAGTTTTCTGTATTTTTTGTTCTACATTTCGATTCTAGTTTTTTGTATTTTTTGTTTTATATTTCGATTCAAGTTTTCTGTATTTCTATTTTTGGTTTCTGTATTTCTTTTTCGATGCTTCGATTCTAGTTTTCTGTATTTCTTTTTCTATATTTCGATTTCAGTTTTCTGTATTTCTTTTTCTAGATTTCGATTTTAGTTTTCGGTTTTTCTTTTTCTATGTTTCGATTCTAATTTTCGGTTTTTCTTTTTCTTTATATTTCGATTCTAGTTTTCTGTATTTCTTTTCCTATATATCGATTCTTGTTTTTTGTATTTCTTTTTCTGTATTTCGATTCTAGTTTTCGGTTTTTCTTTTTCTGTATTTCGATTGTAGTTTTCGGTTTTTCTTTTTCTATATGTTTCGATTCTAATTTTCGGTATTTCTTTTTCTATATTTCGATTCTAGTTTTCGGTTTTTCTTTTTCTATATGTTTCGATTCTAATTTTCGGTATTTCGTTTTCTATATGTTTCGATTTTAGTTTTAGTAATTTCTTTTTATCTTTATTTCGATTTTAATTTTTGTATTTCTTTTTCTATATATTTCGATTCTAGTTTTCGGTTTTTCTTTTTCTATATTTCTATATTTCGTTTCTAGTTTTCTGTTTTTCTTTTTCTATATTTCGATTCTAATTTTCAGTATTTCTTTTTCTCTATTTCGATTCTAATTATTGGTATTTCTTTTTCTATATGTTTCGATTTTAGTTTTCGGTATTTCTTTCTCTATATATTTCGATTCCAGTTTTCTGTATTTCTTTTTCTATATTTTGATTCTAATTTTCTGTATTTCTTTTTCTATATTTCGATTCTAATTTTCGGTATTTCTTTTTCTCTATTTCGATTCTAATTATTGGTATTTCTTTTTCTATATGTTTCGATTTTAGTTTTCGGTATTTCTTTCTCTATATGTTTCGATTTTAGTTTTCGGTATTTCTTTTTCTATATATTTCGATTCTAGTTTTCTGTATTTCATTTTCTATATTTCGATTCTAATTTTTGGTATTTCTTTTTCTATATTTTTATATTTCGATTCTAGTTTTCTGTATTTCTTTTTCTATATTTCGATTCTAGTTTTCAGTATTTCATTTTCTATATTTCGATTCTAGTTTTCGATATTTCTTTTTCTCTATATTTCGATTGTTATTTTGTATATTACGATTATAGTTTTCTGTATTTCTTTTTCTAGTCTTCTATTCTAAATTTCTATATTCCGATTCTTGATTTCTGTATTACTTTTTCTATGTTTCGACTCGAGTTTTCTGTATTTATTTTTTTATATTTCGATTCTATTTTTCTGTATTTCTTTTCCTATATTTCGATTCTAGTTTTCTGTATTTCTTTTTCAACATTTCGATTTCAGTTTTTAGTATTTCTTTTTCAATATATTTCGATTCTAGTTTTCTGTATTTCTTTTTCTGTATTTCTATTTTTGTTTTCTGTATTTCTTTTTCGATGCTTCGATTCTAGTTTTCTGTATTTCTTTTTCTAGATATCGATTCTAGTTTTCTGTATTTCTATTATTGTTTTCTGTATTTCTTTTTCTAGATTTCGATTCTAGTTTTCTGTATTTCTTTTCCGAAATTTCGATTCTAGTTTTCTGTATTTCTTTTTCGATATTTCGATTCAAGTTTTCTGTATTTCTTCTTCTATATTTCGATTTCAGTTTTTAGTATTTCTTTTTCTATATATATCGATTCTAGTTTTCGGTATTTATTTTTTCTATATTTCGTTTCTAGTTTTCTGTATTTCTTTTTCTATATTTCGATTCTAGTCTTCTGTATTTCTTTTTCTATATTTTGATTCTAGTTTTCTGTATTTCCTTTTCTATATTTCGATTCTAGTTTTCTGTATTTTTCGTTCTACATTTCGATTCTAGTTTTTTGTACTTTTTGTTTTATATTTCGATTCTAGTTTTCTGTATTTCTATTTTTGTTTTCTGTATTTCTTTTACGATGCTTCGATTCTAGTTTTCTGTATTTCTTTTTCTATATTTCGATTTCAGTTTTCTGTATTTCTTTTTCTATATTTCGATTCTAGTTTTTTGTATTTCTTTTTCTGTATTCCGATTCTAGTTTTCGGTTTTTCTTTTTCTATATGTTTCGATTCTAATTTTCGGTTGTTCTTTTTCTCTATTTCGATTCTAATTATTGGTATTTCTTTTTCTATATGTTTCGATTTTAGTTTTCGGTATTTCTTTTTCTATATGTTTCGGTTTTAGTTTTCGGTATTTTTTTTCTATATATTTCGATTCTAGTTTTCTGTATTTCATTTTCTATATTTCGATTCTAATTTTTGGTATTTCTTTTTCTATATTTTAATATTTCGATTCTAGTTTTCTGTATTTCTTTTTCTATATTTCGATTCTAGTTTTATGTATTTCTTTTTCTATATTTCGATTCTAGTTTTCGATATTTCTTTTTCTCTATATTTCGATTGTTATTTTATATATTACGATTATAGTCTTCTGTATTTCTTTTTCTATTCTTCTATTCTAAATTTCTATATTCCGATTCTTGATTTCTGTATTACTTTTTCTATGTTTCGACTCGAGTTTTCTGTATTTCTTTTTTTATATTTCGATTCTAGTTTTCTGTATTTCTTTTTCAACATTTCGATTTCAGTTTTTAGTATTTCTTTTTCTATATATTTCGATTCTAGTTTTCTGTATTTCTTTTTCTATATTTCGATTCTAGTTTTCTGTAATTCTTTTTCAACATTTCGATTTCAGTTTTTAGTATTTCTTTTTCTATATATTTCGATTCTAGTTTTCGGTATTTATTTTTTCTATATTTCGATTCTAGTTTTCTGTATTTCTTTTTCAATATTTCGATTCTAGTCTTCTTTATTTGTTTTTCTATATTTCGATTCTAGTTTTCTGTATTTCTTTTTCAATATTTCGATTCTTGTTTTCTGTATTTCTTTTTCTATATTTCGATTCTAGTTTTTGGTATTTATTTTTTCTATATTTCGATTCTAGTTTTCTGTATTTCTTTTTCAATATTTCGATTCTTGTTTTCTGTATTTCTTTTTCTATATTTTGATTCTAGTTTTCTGTATTTCCTTTTCTATATTTTGATTCTAGTTTTCTGTATTTCCTTTTCTATATTTCGATTCTAGTTTTCTGTATTTCTTTTTCTATATTTCGATTCTAGTTTTCTGTATTTCTTTTTCTATATTTCGATTCTAGTCTTCTGTATTTCTTTTCCTATATTTCGGTTCTAGTTTTCTGTATTTCTTTTTCTATATTTCGATGCTAGTTTTCTGTATTTCTTTTTATATATTTCGATTCTAGTTTCTGTATTTCTTTTTCTATATTTCAGTTCTAGTTTTCTGTATTTCTTTTTCTATATTTCGATTCTAATTTTCGGTATTTCTTTTTCTATATGTTTCGATTCTAGTTTTCTGTATTTCTTTTTCTATATGTTTCGATTCTAGTTTTCTGTATTTCTTTTTCTATATTTCGATTCTAGTTTTCTGTATTTCTTTTTCTATATTTCGATTTCAGTTTTTATTATTTCTTTTTTTATATATTTCGATTGTAGTTTTCGGTATTTCTTTTTTTATATATTTCGATTCTAGTTTTCGGTATTTCTTTTTCTATATTTCGATTCTAGTTTTCGGTATTTCTTTTTCTATATTTCGATTCTAGTTTCTGTATTTCTTTTTCTATATTTCAATTCTAGTTTTCTGTATATCTTTTTCTATATGTCGATTCTAGTTTTCTGTATTTCTATTTTTGTTTTCAGTATTTCTTTTTCGATGCTTCGATTCTAGTTTTCCGTATTTCTTTTTCTAGATGTCGATTCTAGTTTTCTGTATTTCTATTATTGTTTTCTGTATTTCTTTTTCGATGCTTCGATTCTAGTTTTCTGTATTTCTTTTTCTGGATTTCGATTCTAGTTTTCTGTATTTCTTTTTCTAGATTTCGATTCTAGTTTTCTGTATTTCTTTTTCGAAATTTCGATTCTAGTTTTATGTATTTCTTTTTCGATATATCGATTCAAGTTTTCTGTATTTCTTTTTATATATTTCGATTTCAGTTTTTAGTATTTCTTTTTCTATATATGTCGATTCTAGTTTTCTGCATTTATTTTTTCTATATTTCGATTCTAGTCTTCTGTATTTCTTTTTCTATATTTTGATTCTAGTTTTCTGTATTTCTTTTTCTATATTTCGATTCTAGTTTTCTGTATTTCTTTTTCTATGTTTCGATTCTAGTTTTCTGTATTTCTTTTTCTATATTTCGATTCTAATTTTCAGTATTTCTTTTTCTATATTTCGATTCTAGTTTTCTGTATTTCTCTTTCTAGATTTCGATTCTAGTTTTCTGTATTTCTCTTTCTATATTTCGATTCTAGTCTTCTGTATTTCTTTTTCTAGATTTCGATTTTAGTTTTCGGTTTTTCTTTTTCTATATATTTCGATTCTAGTTTTCTGTATTTCTTTTTCTATATTTCGATTCTAGTTTTCGGTTTTTCTTTTTCTATATCTTTCGATTCTAATTTTCGGTTTTTCTTTTTCTTTATATTTCGATTCTAGTTTTCGGTTTTTCTTTCTCTATATATTTCGATTCTAATTTTCGGTATATCTTTTTCTATATTACGATGCTAGTTTTCTGTATTTCTTTTTCTATTCATCTATTCTAAATTTCTATATTCCGATTCTTGATTTCTGTATTACTTTTTCTATGTTTCGACTCGAGTTTTCTGTATTTCTTTTTTTATATTTCGATTTTAGTTTTCTGTATTTCTTTTTCTATATTTCGATTCTAGTTTTCTGCATTTCTTTTTCAACATTTCGATTTCAGTTTTTAGTATTTATTTTCTATATATTTCGATTCTAGTTTTCTTTTTTTCTTTTTCTATATTTCGATTCTAGTTTTCGGTATTTCTTTTTATATATTTCGATTCTAGTTTTCGGTATTTCTTTTTCTATATTTCGATTCTAGTTTTCTGTATTTCTATTTTGTTTTTTATATTTCTTTTTCGATGCTTCGATTCTAGTTTTCTGTATTTCTTTTTCTATATTTCGATTCTAGTCTTCTGTATTTCTTTTTCTATATTTCGATTCTAGTTTTCTGTATTTCTTTTTCAATATTTCGATTCATGTTTTCTGTATTTCTTTTTCTATATTTCGATTCTAATTTTCTGTATTTCTTTTTCTATATTTCGATTCTAATTTTCGGTATTTCTTTTTCTATATATTTTGATTCTAGTTTTCGGTATTTCTTTTTCTATATATTTCAATTCTAGTTTTCTGTATTTCTTTTTCTATATTTCGATTCTAATCTTCTGTATTTCTTTTTCTATATTTCGATTCGAGTTTTCTGTATTTCTTTTTCTATATTTTGATTCTAGTTTTCTGTATTTCCTTTTCTATATTTCGATTCTAGTTTTCTGTTTTTCTTTTTCTATATTTCGATTCTAGTTTTCTGTATTTCTTTTTCTATATTTCGATTCTAGTCTTCTGCATTTCTTTTCCTATATTTCGGTTCTAGTTTTCTGGATTTCTTTTTCTATATTTCGATGCTAGTTTTCTGTATTTCTTTTTATATATTTCGATTCTAGTTTTCTGTATTTCTTTTTCTATATTTCAGTTCTAGTTTTCTTTATTTCTTTTTCTATATTTCAATTCTATTTTTCAGTATTTCTTTTTCTAAATGTTTCGATTATAGTTTTCTGTATTTCTTTTTCTATATTTCGATTCTAGTTTTCTGTATTTCTTTTTCTATTTTTAGTATTTCTTTTTTTATATATTTCGATTCTAGTTTTCGGTATTTCTTTTTCTATATATTTCGATTCTATTTTTCGGTATTTCTTTTTCTATATTTCGATTCAAGTTTTCTGTATTTCTTTTTCTATATTTCAATTCTAGTTTTCTGTATATCTTTTTCTATATTTCGATTCTAGTTTTTTGTATTTCTATTTTTGTTTTCAGTATTTCTTTTTCGATGCTTCGATTCTAGTTTCCTGTATTTCTTTTTCTAGATGTCGATTCTAGTTTTCTGTATTTCTATTATTGTTTTCTGTATTTCTTTTTCGATGCTTCGATTCTAGTTTTCTGTATTTCTTTTTCTATATTTCGATTCTAGTTTTCTGTATTTCTTTTTCGAAATTTCGATTCTAGTTTTCTGTATTTCTTTTTCGAAATTTCGATTCTAGTTTTCTGTATTTCTTTTTCGATATTTCGATTCTAGTTTTCTGTATTTCTTTTTCGATATTTCGATTTCAGTTTTTAGTATTTCTTTTTCTATATATGTCGATTCTAGTTTTCTGTATTTATTTTTTCTATATTTCGATTCTAGTTTTTTGTATTTCTTTTTCTATATTTCGATTCTAGTCTTCTGTATTTCTTTTTCTATATTCCGATACTAGTTTTCTGTATTTCTTTTTCTATATTTCGATTCTAGTTTTCTGTATTTCTTTTTCTATGTTTCGATTCTAGTTTTCTGTATTTCTTTTTCTATATTTCGATTCTAATTTTCGGTATTTCTTTTTCTATATATTTCGATTCTAGTTTTCTGTATTTCTTTCTCTATATTTCGATTCTAATTTTCAGTATTTCTTTTTCTATATTTCGATTCTAGTCTTCTGTATTTCTTTTTCTATATTTCGATTCTAGTTTTCCGTATTTCTCTTTCTATATTTCGATTCTAGTCTTCTGTATTTCTTTTTCTAGATTTCGATTTTAGTTTTCGGTTTTTCTTTTTCTCTATATTTCGATTCATGTTTTCTGTATTTCTTTTTCTATATTTCGATTCTAGTTTTCGGTTTTTCTTTTTCTATATCTTTCGATTCTAATTTTCGGTTTTTCTTTTTCTTTATATTTCGATTCTAGTTTTCTGTATTTCTTTTTCTATATTTCGATTCTAGTTTCCGGATTTCTTTTTCTGTATTTCGATTCTAGTTTTCGGTTTTTCTTTCTCTACATGTTTCGATTCTAATTTTCGGTATTTCTTTTTCTATATATTTCGATTCTAGTTTTCTGTATTTCTTTTTCTATATTTAGTTTCTAATTTTCAGTATTTCTTTTTCTATATTTCGATTCTAGTCTTCTGTATTTCTTTTTCTATATTTCGATTCTAGTTTTCTGTATTTCTTTTTCTACATTTCGATTCTAGTCTTCTGTATTTCTTTTTCTATATTTGGATTCTATTTTTCTGTAACTCTTTTTCTATATATCGATTCTAGTTTTCTGTATTTCTCATTCTATATTTCGATTCTAGTTTTCTGTATTTCTTTTTCTATATATCGATTCTAGTTTTCTGTATTTCTTTTTCTATATTTCGGTTCTAGTATGCTGTATTTCTTTTTCTGTATTTCGATTCTAGTTTTCTGTATTTCTTTTTCTATATTTCGATTCTAGTTTTCTGTATTTATTTTTCTATATTTCGATTTCAGTTTTTAGTATTTCTTTTTCAATATATTTCGATTCTAGTTTTCTGTATTTCTTTTTCAATATTTCGATTCTAGTTTTCGGTATTTCTTTTTCTATATTTCGATTCTAGTTTTCGGTATTTCTTTTTCTGTATTTCGATTCTAGTTTTCTGTATTTCTATTTTTGTTTTCTGTATTTCTTTTTCGATGCTTCGGTTCTAGTTTTCTGTATTTCTTTTTCGAAATTTCGACTCTAGTTTTCTGTATTTTTTTTTCGATATTTCGATTCAAGTTTTCTGTATTTCTTCTTCTATATTTCGATTTCAGTTTTTAGTATTTCTTTTTCTATATATTTCGATTCTAGTTTTCGGTATTTATTTTTTCTATATTTCGATTCTAGTTTTCTGTATTTCTTTTTCAATATTTCGATTCTTGTCTCCTGTATTTCTTTTTCTATATTTCGATTCTAATTTTCTGTATTTCTTTTTCAATATTTCGATTCTTGTTTTCTGTATTTCTTTTTCTATATTTCGATTCTAATTTTCTGTATTTCTTTTTCTATATTTCGATTCTAATTTTCGGTATTTCTTTTTCTATATATTTCGATTCCAGTTTTCTGTATTTCTTTTTCTATATTTCGATTCTAGTCTTCTGTATTTCTTTTTCTATATTTCGATTCTAGTTTTCTGTATTTCTTTTTCTATATTTTGATTCTAGTTTTCTGTATTTCCTTTTCTATATTTCAATTCTAGTTTTCTGTATTTCTTTTTCTATATTTCGATTCTAGTTTTCTGTAATTCTTTTTCTATATTTCGATTCTAGTTTTCTGTATTTATTTTTCTATATTTCGATTCTAGTCTTCTGTATTTCTTTTCCTATATTTCGGTTCTAGTTTTCTGTATTTCTTTTTCTATATTTCGATGCTAGTTTTCTGTATTTCTATTATTGTTTTCTGTATTTCTTTTTCGATGCTTCGATTCTAGTTTTCTGTATTTCTTTTTCTAGATGTCGATTCTAGTTTTCTGTATTTCTATTATTGTTTTCTGTATTTCTTTTTCGATGCTCCGATTCTAGTTTTCTGTATTTCTTTTTCTAGATTTCGATTCTAGTTTTCTGTATTTCTTTTTCTATATTTCGATTCTAGTTTTCTGTATTTCATTTTCGAAATTTCGATTCTAGTTTTCTGTATTTCTTTTTCGATATTTCGATTCAAGTTTTCTGTATTTCTTTTTCTATATTTCGATTCTAGTTTTCTGTATTTCGTTTTCTATATATGTCGATTCTAGTTTTCTGTATTTATTTTTTCTATATTTCGATTCTAGTTTTTTGTATTTCTTTTTCTATATTTCGATTCTAGTCTTCTGTATTTCTTTTTCTATATTTCGATTCTAGTTTTCTGTATTTCTTTTTCTAAATTTCGATTCTAGTTTTCTGTATTTCTTTTTCTACAATTCGATTCTAGTCTTCTGTATTTCTTTTTCTATATTTGGATTCTATTTTTCTGTAATTCTTTTTCTATATATCGATTCTAGTTTTCTGTATTTCTCTTTCTATATTTCGATTCTAGTTTTCTGTATTTCTTTTTCTATATATCGATTCTAGTTTTCTGTATTTCTCTTTCTATATTTCGATTCTAGTTTTCTGTATTTCTTTTTCTATATATCGATTCTAGTTTTCTGTATTTCTCTTTCTATATTTCGATTCTAGTTTTCTGTATTTCTTTTTCTATATTTCGATTCTAGTTTTCTGTATTTCTTTTTCAACATTTCGATTTCAGTTTTTAGTATTTCTTTTTCTATATATTTCGATTCTAGTTTTCTGTATTTCTTTTTCGATATTTCGATTCTAGTTTTCGGTATTTCTTTTTCTATATTTCGATTCTAGTTTTCGGTATTTCTTTTTATGTATTTCTATATTTCGTTTCTAGTTTTCTGTTTTTCTTTTTCTATATTTCGATTTTAGTTTTAGTAATTTCTTTTTATCTTTATTTCGATTTTAATTTTTGTATTTCTTTTTCTATATATTTCGATTCTAGTTTTCGGTTTTTCTTTTTCTATATTTCTATATTTCGTTTCTAGTTTTCTGTTTTTCATTTTCTACATTTCGATTCTAATTTTCAGTATTTCTTTTTCTATGTATTTCGATTCTAGTTTTCTGTATTTCTTTTTCTATATTTCGATTCTAGTTTTCTGTATTTCTTTTTCTATATTTTGATTCTAGTTTTCTGTATTTCTTTTTCTATGTTTCGATTCTAATTTTCGGTATTTCTTTTTCTCTATTTCGATTCTAATTATTGGTATTTCTTTTTCTATATGTTTCGATTTTAGTTTTCGGTATTTCTTTCTCTATATGTTTCGATTTTAGTTTTCGGTATTTCTTTTTCTATATATTTCGATTCGAGTTTTCTGTATTTCATTTTCTATATTTCGATTCTAATTTTTGGTATTTCTTTTTCTATATTTTTATATTTCGATTCTAGTTTTCAGTATTTCTTTTTCTATATTTCGATTCTAGTTTTCGGTTTTTCTTTTTCTATATCTTTCGATTCTAATTTTCGGTTTTTCTTTTTCTTTATATTTCGATTCTAGTTTTCTGTATTTCTTTTTCTATATTTCGATTCTAGTTTCCGGATTTATTTTTCTGTATTTCGATTCTAGTTTTCGGTTTTTCTTTCTCTACATGTTTCGATTCTAATTTTCGGTATTTCTTTTTCTATATATTTCGATTCTAGTTTTCTGTATTTCTTTTTCTATATTTAGTTTCTAATTTTCAGTATTTTTTTTTCTATATTTCGATTCTAGTCTTCTGTATTTCTTTTTCTATATTTCGATTCTAGTTTTCTGTATTTCTTTTTCTACATTTCGATTCTAGTCTTCTGTATTTCTTTTTCTATATTTGGATTCTATTTTTCTGTAATTCTTTTTCTATATATCGATTCTAGTTTTCTGTATTTCTCATTCTATATTTCGATTCTAGTTTTCTGTATTTCTTTTTCTATATATCGATTCTAGTTTTCTGTATTTCTTTTTCTATATTTCGGTTCTAGTATGCTGTATTTCTTTTTCTGTATTTCGATTCTAGTTTTCTGTATTTCTTTTTCTATATTTCGATTCTAGTTTTCTGTATTTCTTTTTCTATATTTTGATTTCAGTTTTTAGTATTTCTTTTTCTATATATTTCGATTCTAGTTTTCTGTATTTCTTTATCTATATTTCGATTCTAGTTTTCGGAATTTGTTTTTCTCTATATTTCGATTCTAGTTTTCGGAATTTGTTTTTCTCTATATTTCGATTCTAGTTTTCTGTATTTCTTTTTCTATATTTCGATTTTAGTTTTCGGTTGTTCTTTTTCTATATATTGGGATTCTAGTTTTCTGTATTTCTTTTTCTATATTTCGATTCTGATTTTCTGTATTTCTTTTTCTATATTTCGATTCTAGTTTTCTGTATTTCTTTTTCTATATTTCGATTCTAGTTTTCGTTTTTTTCTATATTTCGATTTTAATTTTCGGTATTTCTTTTTCTCTATTTCGATTCTAGTCTTCTGTATTTCTTTTTCTATATATGTCGATTCTAGTTTTCTGTATTTATTTTTTCTATATTTCGATTCTAGTTTTTTGTATTTCTTTTTCTATATTTCGATTCTAGTCTTCTGTATTTCTTTTTCTATATTCCGATTCTAGTTTTCTGTGTTTCTTTTTCTATATTTCGATTCTAGTTTTCTGTATTTCTTTTTCTATGTTTCGATTCTAGTTTTCTGTATTTCTTTTTCTATATTTCGATTCTAATTTTCGGTATTTCTTTTTCTATATATTTCGATTCTAGTTTTCTGTATTTCATTCTCTATATTTCGATTCTAATTTTCAGTATTTCTTTTTCTATATTTCGATTCTAGTCTTCTGTATTTCTTTTTCTATATTTCGATTCTAGTTTTCCGTATTTCTCTTTCTATATTTCGATTCTAGTCTTCTGTATTTCTTTTTCTAGATTTCGATTTTAGTTTTCGGTTTTTCTTTTTCTATATATTTCGATTCGTGTTTTCTGTATTTCTTTTTCTATATTTCGATTCTAGTTTTCGGTTTTTCTTTTTCTATATCTTTCGATTCTAATTTTCGGTTTTTCTTTTTCTTTATATTTCGATTCTAGTTTTCTGTATTTCTTTTTCTATATTTCGATTCTAGTTTCCGGATTTCTTTTTCTGTATTTCGATTCTAGTTTTCGGTTTTTCTTTCTCTACATGTTTCGATTCTAATTTTCGGTATTTCTTTTTCTATATATTTCGATTCTAGTTTTCTGTATTTCTCATTCTATATTTTGATTCTAGTTTTCTGTATTTCTTTTTCTATATATCGATTCTAGTTTTCTGTATTTCTTTTTCTATATTTCGGTTCTAGTATGCTGTATTTCTTTTTCTGTATTTCGATTCTAGTTTTCTGTATTTCTTTTTCTATATTTCGATTCTAGTTTTCTGTATTTCTTTTTCTATATTTTGATTTCAGTTTTTAGTATTTCTTTTTCTATATATTTCGATTCTAGTTTTCTGTATTTCTTTTTCTATATTTCGATTCTAGTTTTCGGAATTTGTTTTTCTCTATATTTCGATTCTAGTTTTCGGTATTTTTTTCTCTATATTTCGATTCTAGTTTTCTGTATTTCTTTTTCTATATTTCGATTTTAGTTTTCGGTTGTTCTTTTTCTATATATTGGGATTCTAGTTTTCTGTATTTCTTTTTCTATATTTCGATTCTAGTTTTCGGTATTTCTTTTTATGTATTTCTATATTTCGTTTCTAGTTTTCTGTTTTTCTTTTTCTATGTTTCGATTTTAGATTTAGTAATTTCTTTTTATCTTTATTTCGATTTTAATTTTTGTATTTCTTTTTCTATATATTTCGATTCTAGTTTTCGGATTTTCTTTTTCTATATTTCTATATTTCGTTTCTAGTTTTCTGTTTTTCTTTTTCTACATTTCGATTCTAATTTTCAGTATTTCTTTTTCTATGTATTTCGATTCTAGTTTTCTGTATTTCTTTTTCTATATTTCGATTCTAGTTTTCTGTATTTCTTTTTCTATATTTTGATTCTAGTTTTCTGTATTTCTTTTTCTATATTTCGATTCTAATTTTCGGTATTTCTTTTTCTCTATTTCGATTCTAATTATTGGTATTTCTTTTTCTATATGTTTCGATTTTAGTTTTCGGTATTTCTTTCTCTATATGTTTCGATTTTAGTTTTCGGTATTTCTTTTTCTATATATTTCGATTTTAGTTTTCGGTATTTCTTTTTCTATATATTTCGATTCTAGTTTTCTGTATTTCATTTTCTATATTTCGATTCTAATTTTTGGTATTTCTTTTTCTATATTTTTATATTTCGATTCTAGTTTTCTGTATTTCTTTTTCTAAATTTCGATTCTAGTTTTCAGTATTTCATTTTCTATATTTCGATTCTAGTTTTCGATATTTCTTTTTCTCTATATTTCGATTGTTATTTTGTATATTACGATTATAGTTTTCTTTATTTCTTTTTCTATTCTTCTATTCTAAATTTCTATATTCCGATTCTTGATTTCTGTATTACTTTTTCTATGTTTCGACTCGAGTTTTCTGTATTTATTTTTTTATATTTCGATTTTTTTTTCTGTATTTCTTTTCCTATATTTCGATTCTAGTTTTCTGTATTTCTTTTTCAACATTTCGATTTCAGTTTTTAGTATTTCTTTTTCTATATATTTCGATTCTAGTTTTCTGTATTTTTTTTTCTATATTTCGATTCTAGTTTTCGGTATTTCTTTTTCTATATTTCTATTCTAGTTTTCTGTATTTCTATTTTTGTTTTCTGTATTTCTTTTTCGATGCTTCGATTCTAGTTTTCTGTATTTCTTTTTCTAGATGTCGATTCTGGTTTTCTGTATTTCTACTATTGTTTTCTGTATTTCTTTTTCTAGATTTCGATTCTAGTTTTCTGTATTTCTTTTCCGAAATTTCGATTCTAGTTTTCTGTATTTCTTTTTCGATATTTCGATTCAAGTTTTCTGTATTTCTTCTTCTATATTTCGATTTCAGTTTTTAGTATTTCTTTTTCTATATATATCGATTCTAGTTTTCGGTATTTATTTTTTCTATATTTCGTTTCTAGTTTTCTTTATTTCTTTTTCTATATTTCGATTCTAGTCTTCTGTATTTCTTTTTCTATATTTTGATTCTAGTTTTCTGTATTTCCTTTTCTATATTTCGATTCTAGTTTTCTGTATCTCTTCTTCTATATTTCGATTCTAGTTTTCGGTATTTCTTTTTCTATATTCCGATTCTAGTCTTATGTATTTTTTTTCTATATTTCGATTCTAGTTTTCTGTACTTTCTGTTCTACATTTCGATTCTAGTTTTTTGTACTTTTTGTTTTATATTTCGATTCTAGTTTTCTGTATTTCTATTTTTTTTTTCTGTATTTCTTTTACGATGCTTCGATTCTAGTTTTCTGTATTTCTTTTTCTATATTTCGATTTCAGTTTTCTGTATTTCTTTTTCTATATTTCGATTCTAGTTTTTTGTATTTCTTTTTCTGTATTTCGATTCTAGTTTTCGGTTTTTCTTCTTCTATATGTTTCGATTCTAATTTTCGGTTGTTCTTTTTCTCTATTTCGATTCTAATTATTGGTATTTCTTTTTCTATATGTTTCGATTTTAGTTTTCGGTATTTCTTTTTCTATATGTTTCGATTTTAGTTTTCGGTATTTTTTTTTCTATATATTTCGATTCTAGTTTTCTGTATTTCATTTTCTATATTTCGATTCTAGTTTTCGATATTTCTTTTTCTCTATATTTCGATTGTTATTTTATATATTACGATTATAGTCTTCTGTATTTCTTTTTCTATTCTTCTATTCTAAATTTCAATATTTCGATTCTTGATTTCTGTATTACTTTTTCTGTTTCGATTCTAATTTTCGGTATTTTTTTTCTATATATTTCGATTCTAGTTTGCTGTATTTCATTCTCTATATTTCGATTCTAATTTTCAGTATTTCTTTTTCTATATTTCGATTCTAGTTTTCTGTATTTCTTTTTCTATATTTCGATTCTAATTTTCGGTATTTTTTTTCTATATATTTCGATTCTAGTTTTCTGTATTTCATTCTCTATATTTCGATTCTAATTTTCAGTATTTCTTTTTCTATATTTCGATTCTAGTCTTCTGTATTTCTTTTTCTATATTTCGATTCTAGTTTTCCGTAATTCTCTTTCTATATTTCGATTCTAGTCTTCTGTATTTCTTTTTCTAGATTTCGATTTTAGTTTTCGGTTTTTCTTTTTCTATATATTTCGATTCGTGTTTTCTGTATTTCTTTTTCTATATTTCGATTCTAGTTTTCGGTTTTTCTATTTCTATATCTTTCGATTCTAATTTTCGGTTTTTCTTTTTCTTTATATTTCGATTCTAGTTTTCTGTATTTCTTTTTCTATATTTCGATTCTAGTTTCCGGATTTCTTTTTCTGTATTTCGATTCTAGTTTTCGGTTTTTCTTTCTCTACATGTTTCGATTCTAATTTTCGGTATTTCTTTTTCTATATATTTCGATTCTAGTTTTCTGTATTTCTTTTTCTATATTTAGTTTCTAATTTTCAGTATTTCTTTTTCTATATTTCGATTCTAGTCTTCTGTATTTCTTTTTCTATATTTCGATTCTAGTTTTCTGTATTTCTTTTTCTACATTTCGATTCTAGTCTTCTGTATTTCTTTTTCTATATTTGGATTCTATTTTTCTGTAATTCTTTTTCTATATATCGATTCTAGTTTTCTGTATTTCTCATTCTATATTTCGATTCTAGTTTTCTGTATTTCTTTTTCTATATATCGATTCTAGTTTTCTGTATTTCTTTTTCTATATTTCGGTTCTAGTATGCTGTATTTCTTTTTCTGTATTTCGATTCTAGTTTTCTGTATTTCTTTTTCTATATTTCGATTCTAGTTTTCTGTATTTCTTTTTCTATATTTTGATTTCAGTTTTTAGTATTTCTTTTTCTATATATTTCGATTCTAGTTTTCTGTATTTCTTTTTCTATATTTCGATTCTAGTTTTCGGAATTTGTTTTTCTCTATATTTCGATTCTAGTTTTCGGAATTTGTTTTTCTCTATATTTCGATTCTAGTTTTCGGTATTTTTTTCTCTATATTTCGATTCTAGTTTTCTGTATTTCTTTTTCTATATTTCGATTTTAGTTTTCGGTTGTTCTTTTTCTATATATTGGGATTCTAGTTTTCTGTATTTCTTTTTCTATATTTCGATTCTAGTTTTCTGTATTTCTTTTTCTATATTTCGATTCTAGTTTTCGTTTTTTTTCTATATTTCGATTTTAATTTTCGGTATTTCTTTTTCTCTATTTCGATTCTAATTTTTGGTATTTCTTTTTCTATATTTTAATATTTCGATTCTAGTTTTCTGTATTTCTTTTTCTATATTTCGATTCTAGTTTTCTGTATTTCTTTTTCTATATTTCGATTATAGTTTTCGATATTTCTTTTTCTCTATATTTCGATTGTTATTTTGTATATTACGATTATAGTTTTCTGTATTTCTTTTTCTATTCTTCTATTTTAAATTTCTATATTCCGATTCTTGATTTCTGGATTACTTTTTCTATGTTTCGACTCGAGTTTTCTGTATTTCTTTTTTTATATTTCGATTCTAGTTTTCTGTATATCTTTTTTTATATATATCTTTTTTTATATTTCGATTCTAGTTTTCTGTATTTCTTTTTCTATATTTCGATTCTAGTTTTCTGTATTTCTTTTTCAACATTTCGATTTCAGTTTTTAGTATTTCTTTTTCTATATATTTCGATTCTAGTTTTCTGTATTTCTTTTTCAATATTTCGATTCTAGTTATCGGTATTTCTTTTTCTATATTTCGATTCTAGTTTTCGGTATTTCTTTTTCGATGCTTCGATTCTAGTTTTCTGTATTTCTTTTTCGATGCTTCGATTCTAGTTTTCTGTATTTCTTTTTCGAAATTTCGACTCTAGTTTTCTGTATTTTTTTTTCGATATTTCGATTCAAGTTTTCTGTATTTCTTCTTCTATATTTCGATTTCAGTTTTTAGTATTTCTTTTTCTATATATTTCGATTCTAGTTTTCGGTATTTATTTTTTCTATATTTCGATTCTAGTTTTCTGTATTTCTTTTTCAATATTTCGATTCCTGTCTCCTGTATTTCTTTTTCTATATTTCGATTCTAATTTTCTGTATTTCTTTTTCAATATTTCGATTCTTGTTTTCTGTATTTCTTTTTCTATATTTCGATTCTAATTTTCTGTATTTCTTTTTCTATATTTCGATTCTAATTTTCGGTATTTCTTTTTCTATATATTTCGATTCTAGTTTTCTGTATTTCTTTTTCTATATTTCGATTCTAGTCTTCTGTATTTCTTTTTCTATATTTCGATTCTAGTTTTCTGTATTTCTTTTTCTATATTTTGATTCTAGTTTTCTGTATTTCCTTTTCTATATTTCGATTCTAGTTTTCTGTATTTCTTTTTCTATATTTCGATTCTAGTTTTCTGTAATTCTTTTTCTATATTTCGATTCTAGTTTCTGTATTTATTTTTCTATATTTCGATTCTAGTCTTCTGTATTTCTTTTCCTATATTTCGGTTCTAGTTTTCTGTATTTCTTTTTCTATATTTCGATGCTAGTTTTCTGTATTTCTATTATTGTTTTCTGTATTTCTTTTTCGATGCTTCGATTCTAGTTTTCTGTATTTCTTTTTCTAGATGTCGATTCTAGTTTTCTGTATTTCTATTATTGTTTTCTGTATTTCTTTTTCGATGCTCCGATTCTAGTTTTCTGTATTTCTTTTTCTAGATTTCGATTCTAGTTTTCTGTATTTCTTTTTCGATATTTCGATTCAAGTTTTCTGTATTTCTTTTTCTATATTTCGATTCTAGTTTTCTGTATTTCGTTTTCTATATATGTCGATTCTAGTTTTCTGTATTTCTTTTTCTATGTTTCGATTCTAGTTTTCTGTATTTCGTTTTCTATATATGTCGATTCTAGTTTTCTGTATTTATTTTTTCTATATTTCGATTCTAGTTTTCTGTATTTCGTTTTCTATATATTTCGATTCTAGTCTTCTGTATTTCTTTTTCTATATTTCGATTCTAGTTTTCTGTATTTCGTTTTCTATATATTTCGATTCTAGTCTTCTGTATTTCTTTTTCTATATTTCGATTCTAGTTTTCTGTATTTCTTTTTCTATATTTCGATTCTAGTTTTCTGTATTTCTTTTTCTATATTTCGATTCTAGTTTTCTGTATTTCTTTTTCTACATTTCGATTCTAGTCTTCTGTATTTCTTTTTCTATATTTGGATTCTATTTTTCTGTAATTCTTTTTCTATATATCGATTCTAGTTTTCTGTATTTCTCTTTCTATATTTCGATTCTAGTTTTCTGTATTTCTTTTTCTATATATCGATTCTAGTTTTCTGTATTTCTTTTTCTATATTTCGGTTCTAGCATGCTGTATTTCTTTTTCTGTATTTCGATTCTAGTTTTCTGTATTTCTTTTTCAATATTTCGATTCTAGTTTTCTGTATTTCTTTTTCAATATTTCGATTCTAGTTTTCGGTATTTCTTTTTCTATATTTCGATTCTAGTTTTCGGTATTTCTTTTTATGTATTTCTATATTTCGTTTCTAGTTTTCTGTTTTTCTTTTTCTATATTTCGATTTTAGTTTTAGTAATTTCTTTTTATCTTTATTTCGATTTTAATTTTTGTATTTCTTTTTCTATATATTTCGATTCTAGTTTTCGGTTTTTCTTTTTCTATATTTCTATATTTCGTTTCTAGTTTTCTGTTTTTCTTTTTCTACCTTTCGATTCTAATTTTCAGTATTTCTTTTTCTATGTATTTCGATTCTAGTTTTCTGTATTTCTTTTTCTATATTTCGATTCTAGTTTTCTGTATTTCTTTTTCTATATTTTGATTCTAGTTTTCTGTATTTCTTTTTCTATATTTCGATTCTAATTTTCGGTATTTCTTTTTCTCTATTTCGATTCTAATTATTGGTATTTCTTTTTCTATATGTTTCGATTTTAGTTTTCGGTATTTCTTTCTCTATATGTTTCGATTTTAGTTTTCGGTATTTCTTTTTCTATATATTTCGATTCTAGTTTTCTGTATTTCATTTTCTATATTTCGATTCTAATTTTTGGTATTTCTTTTTCTATATTTTTATATTTCGATTCTAGCTTTCTGTATTTCTTTTTCTATATTTCGATTCTAGTTTTCAGTATTTCATTTTCTATATTTCGATTCTAGTTTTCGATATTTCTTTTTCTCTATATTTCGATTGTTATTTTGTATATTACGATTATAGTTTTCTGTATTTCTTTTTCTATTCTTCTATTCTAAATTTCTATATTCCGATTCTTGATTTCTGTATTACTTTTTCTATGTTTCGACTCGAGTTTTCTGTATTTATTTTTTTATATTTCGATTTTTTTTTCTGTATTTCTTTTCCTATATTTCGATTCTAGTTTTCGTTATTTCTTTTTCAACATTTCGATTTCAGTTTTTAGTATTTCTTTTTCTATATATTTCGATTCTAGTTTTCTGTATTTCTTTTTCTATATTTCGATTCTAGTTTTCGGTATTTCTTTTTCTATATTTCTATTCTAGTTTTCTGTATTTCTATTTTTGTTTTCTGTATTTCTTTTTCGATGCTTCGATTCTAGTTTTCTGTATTTCTTTTTCTAGATGTCGATTCTAGTTTTCTGTATTTCTATTATTGTTTTCTGTATTTCTATTATTGTTTTCTGTATTTCTTTTTCTAGATTTCGATTCTAGTTTTCTGTATTTCTTTTCCGAAATTTCGATTCTAGTTTTCTGAATTTCTTTTTCGATATTTCGATTCAAGTTTTCTGTATTTCTTCTTCTATATTTCGATTTCAGTTTTTAGTATTTCTTTTTCTATATATATCGATTCTAGTTTTCGGTATTTATTTTTTCTATATTTCGTTTCTAGTTTTCTGTATTTCTTTTTCTATATTTCGATTTTAGTCTTCTGTATTTCTTTTTCTATATTTTGATTCTAGTTTTCTGTATTTCCTTTTCTATATTTCGATTCTAGTTTTCTGTATTTCTTCTTCTATATTTCGATTCTAGTTTTCGGTATTTCTTTTTCTATATTCCGATTCTAGTCTTATGTATTTTTTTTCTATATTTCGATTCTAGTTTTCTGTATTTTTTGTTCTACATTTCGATTCTAGTTTTTTGTACTTTTTGTTTTATATTTCGATTCTAGTTTTCTGTATTTCTATTTTTGTTTTCCGTATTTCTTTTACGATGCTTCGATTCTTGTTTTCTGTATTTCTTTTTCTATATTTCGATTTCAGTTTTATGTATTTCTTTTTCTATATTTCGATTCTAGTTTTTTGTATTTCTTTTTCTGTATTTCGATTCTAGTTTTCGGTTTTTCTTTTTCTACATGTTTCGATTCTAATTTTCGGTATTTCTTTTTCTATATATTTCGATTCTAGTTTTCTGTATTTCTTTTTCTATATTTAGTTTCTAATTTTCAGTATTTCTTTTTCTATATATCGATTCCAGTTTTCTGTATTTCTCATTCTATATTTCGATTCTAGTTTTCTGTATTTCTTTTTCTATATATCGATTCCAGTTTTCTGTATTTCTTTTTCTATATTTCGGTTCTAGTATGCTGTATTTCTTTTTCTGTATTTCGATTCTAGTTTTCTGTATTTTTTTTTCTATATTTCGATTCTAGTTTTCTGTATTTCTTTTTCTATATTTCGATTCTAGTTTTCGGAATTTGTTTTTCTCTATATTTCGATTCTAGTTTTCTGTATTTCTTTTTCTATATTTCGATTTTAGTTTTCGGTTGTTCTTTTTCTATATATTGGGATTCTAGTTTTCTGTATTTCTTTTTCTATATTTCGATTCTAGTTTTCTGTATTTCTTTTTCCATATTTCGATTCTAGTTTTCTGTATTTCTTTTTCTATATTTCGATTCTAGTTTTCGTTTTTATTCTATATTTCGATTTTAATTTTCGGTATTTCATTTTCTCTATTTCGATTCTAGTCTTCTGTATTTCTTTTTCTCTATTTCGATTCTAGTCTTCTGTATTTCTTTTTCTATATTTCGATTCTAGTTTTCTGTATTTCTTTTTCTATATTTTGATTCTAGTTTTCTGTATTTCCTTTTCTATATTTCAATTCTAGTTTTCTGTATTTCTTTTTCAACATTTCGATTTCAGTTTTTAGTATTTATTTTCTATATATTTCGATTCTAGTTTTCTGTATTTCATTTTCGAAATTTCGATTCTAGTTTTCTGTATTTCTTTTTCGATATTTCGATTCAAGTTTTCTGTATTTCTTTTTTCTATATTTCGATTCTAGTTTTTTGTATTTCTTTTTCTATATTTCGATTCTAGTTTTCGGTATTTATTTTTCTATATTTCGATTCTAGTTTCTGTATTTCTTTTTCTATATTTCAATTCTAGTTTTCTGTATATCTTTTTCTATATGTCGATTCTAGTTTTCTGTATTTCTATTTTTGTTTTCAGTATTTCTTTTTCGATGCTTCGATTCTAGTTTTCCGTATTTCTTTTTCTAGATGTCGATTCTAGTTTTCTGTATTTCTATTATTGTTTTCTGTATTTCTTTTTCGATGCTTCGATTCTAGTTTTCTGTATTTCTTTTTCTGGATTTCGATTCTAGTTTTCTGTATTTCTTTTTCTAGATTTCGATTCTAGTTTTCTGTATTTCTTTTTCGAAATTTCGATTCTAGTTTTATGTATTTCTTTTTCGATATATCGATTCAAGTTTTCTGTATTTCTTTTTATATATTTCGATTTCAGTTTTTAGTATTTCTTTTTCTATATATGTCGATTCTAGTTTTCTGCATTTATTTTTTCTATATTTCGATTCTAGTCTGCTGTATTTCTTTTTCTATATTTTGATTCTAGTTTTCTGTATTTCTTTTTCTATATTTCGATTCTAGTTTTCTGTATTTCTTTTTCTATGTTTCGATTCTAGTTTTCTGTATTTCTTTTTCTATATTTCGATTCTAATTTTCTGTATTTCTTTTTCTATATTTCGATTCTAATTTTCGGTATTTCTTTTTCTATATATTTCGATTCTAGTTTTCTGTATTTCTTGCTCTATATTTCGATTCTAATTTTCAGTATTTCTTTTTCTATATTTCGATTCTAGTCTTCTGTATTTCTTTTTCTATATTTCGATTCTAGTTTTCCGTATTTCTCTTTCTATATTTCGATTATAGTCTTCTGTATTTCTTTTTCTATATTTCGATTCTAGTTTTCGGTTTTTCTTTTTCTATATCTTTCGATTCTAATTTTCGGTTTTTCTTTTTCTTTATATTTCGATTCTAGTTTTCGGTTTTTCTTTCTCTATATATTTCGATTCTAATTTTCGGTATATCTTTTTCTATATTACGATGCTAGTTTTCTGTATTTCTTTTTCTATTCATCTATTCTAAATTTCTATATTCCGATTCTTGATTTCTGTATTACTTTTTCTATGTTTCGACTCGAGTTTTCTGTATTTCTTTTTTTATATTTCGATTTTAGTTTTCTGTATTTCTTTTTCTATATTTCGATTCTAGTTTTCTGTATTTCTTTTTCAACATTTCGATTTCAGTTTTTAGTATTTATTTTCTATATATTTCGATTCTAGTTTTCTTTTTTTCTTTTTCTATATTTCGATTCTAGTTTTCGGTATTTCTTTTTATATATTTCGATTCTAGTTTTCGGTATTTCTTTTTCTCTATTTCGATTCTAGTTTTCTGTATTTCTATTTTTGTTTTCTATATTTCTTTTTCGATGCTTCGATTCTAGTTTTCTGTATTTCTTTTTCGAAATTTCGATTCTAGTTTTCTGTATTTCTTTTTCGATATTTCGATTCAAGTTTTCTGTATTTCTTCTTCTATATTTCGATTTCAGTTTTTAGTATTTCTTTTTCTATATATATCGATTCTAGTTTTCGGTATTTATTTTTTCTATATTTCGATTCTAGTTTTCTGTATTTCTTTTTCTATATTTCGATTCTAGTCTTCTGTATTTCTTTTTCTATATTTCGATTCTAGTTTTCTGTATTTCTTTTTCAATATTTCGATTCATGTTTTCTGTATTTCTTTTTCTATATTTCGATTCTAATTTTCTGTATTTCTTTTTCTATATTTCGATTCTAATTTTCGGTATTTCTTTTTCTATATATTTTGATTCTAGTTTTCGGTATTTCTTTTCCTATATATTTCAATTCTAGTTTTCTGCATTTCTTTTTCTATATTTCGATTCTAATCTTCTGTATTTCTTTTTCTATATTTCGATTCGAGTTTTCTGTATTTCTTTTTCTATATTTTGATTCTAGTTTTCTGTATTTCCTTTTCTATATTTCGATTCTAGTTTTCTGTTTTTCTTTTTCTATATTTCGATTCTAGTTTTCTGTATTTCTTTTTCTATATTTCGATTCTAGTCTTCTGCATTTCTTTTCCTATATTTCGGTTCTAGTTTTCTGTATTTCTTTTTCTATATTTCGATGCTAGTTTTCTGTATTTCTTTTTATATATTTCGATTCTAGTTTTCTGTATTTCTTTTTCTATATTTCAGTTCTAGTTTTCTTTATTTCTTTTTCTATATTTCAATTCTATTTTTCAGTATTTCTTTTTCTAAATGTTTCGATTATAGTTTTCTGTATTTCTTTTTCTATATTTCGATTATAGTTTTCTGTATTTCTTTTTCTATATTTCGATTTCAGTTTTTAGTATTTCTTTTTTTATATATTTCGATTCTAGTTTTCGGTATTTCTTTTTTTATATATTTCGATTCTATTTTTCGGTATTTCTTTTTCTATATTTCGATTCAAGTTTTCTGTATTTCTTTTTCTATATTTCAATTCTAGTTTTCTGTATATCTTTTTCTATATTTCGATTCTAGTTTTTTGTATTTCTATTTTTGTTTTCAGTATTTCTTTTTCGATGCTTCGATTCTAGTTTCCTGTATTTCTTTTTCTAGATGTCGATTCTAGTTTTCTGTATTTCTATTATTGTTTTCTGTATTTCTTTTTCGATGCTTCGATTCTAGTTTTCTGTATTTCTTTTTCTATATTTCGATTCTAGTTTTCTGTATCTCTTTTTCGAAATTTCGATTCTAGTTTTCTGTATTTCTTTTTCGAAATTTCGATTCTAGTTTTCTGTATTTCTTTTTCGATATTTCGATTCTAGTTTTCTGTATTTCTTTTTCGATATTTCGATTTCAGTTTTTAGTATTTCTTTTTCTATATATGTCGATTCTAGTTTTCTGTATTTATTTTTTCTATATTTCGATTCTAGTTTTTTGTATTTCTTTTTCTATATTTCGATTCTAGTCTTCTGTATTTCTTTTTCTATATTCCGATTCTAGTTTTCTGTATTTCTTTTTCTATATTTCGATTCTAGTTTTCTGTATTTCTTTTTCTATGTTTCGATTCTAGTTTTCTGTATTTCTTTTTCTATATTTCGATTCTAATTTTCGGTATTTCTTTTTCTATATATTTCGATTCTAGTTTTCTGTATTTCTTTCTCTATATTTCGATTCTAATTTTCAGTATTTCTTTTTCTATATTTCGATTCTAGTCTTCTGTATTTCTTTTTCTATATTTCGATTCTAGTTTTCCGTATTTCTCTTTCTATATTTCGATTCTAGTCTTCTGTATTTCTTTTTCTAGATTTCGATTCTAGTTTTCTGTATTTCTTTCTCTATATTTCGATTCTAATTTTCAGTATTTCTTCTTCTATATTCCGATTCTAGTTTTCTGTATTTCTTTTTCTATATTTCGATTCTAGTTTTCTGTATTTCTTTTTCTATGTTTCGATTCTAGTTTTCTGTATTTCTTTTTCTATATTTCGATTCTAATTTTCGGTATTTCTTTTTCTATATATTTCGATTCTAGTTTTCTGTATTTCTTGCTCTATATTTCGATTCTAATTTTCAGTATTTCTTTTTCTATATTTCGATTCTAGTCTTCTGTATTTCTTTTTCTATATTTCGATTCTAGTTTTCCGTATTTCTCTTTCTATATTTCGATTCTAGTCTTCTGTATTTCTTTTTCTAGATTTCGATTCTAGTTTTCGGTTTTTCTTTTTCTATATATTTCGATTCTAATTTTCGGTTTTTCTTTTTCTCTATATTTCGATTCTAGTTTTCTGTATTTCTTTTTCTATATTTCGATTCTAGTTTCCGGATTTCTTTTTCTGTATTTCGATTCTAGTTTTCGGTTTTTCTTTCTCTACATGTTTCGATTCTAATTTTCGGTATTTCTTTTTCTATATATTTCGATTCTAGTTTTCTGTATTTCTTTTTCTATATTTAGTTTCTAATTTTCAGTATTTCTTTTTCTATATTTCGATTCTAGTCTTCTGTATTTCTTTTTCTATATTTCGATTCTAGTTTTCTGTATTTCTTTTTCTACATTTCGATTCTAGTCTTCTGTATTTCTTTTTCTATATTTGGATTCTATTTTTCTGTAACTCTTTTTCTATATATCGATTCTAGTTTTCTGTATTTCTCATTCTATATTTCGATTCTAGTTTTCTGTATTTCTTTTTCTATATATCGATTCTAGTTTTCTGTATTTCTTTTTCTATATATCGATTCTAGTATGCTGTATTTCTTTTTCTATATTTCGGTTCTAGTATGCTGTATTTCTTTTTCTGTATTTCGATTCTAGTTTTCTGTATTTCTTTTTCTATATTTCGATTCTAGTTTTCTGTATTTCTTTTTCTATATTTTGATTTCAGTTTTTAGTATTTCTTTTTCTATATATTTCGATTCTAGTTTTCTGTATTTCTTTTTCTATATTTCGATTCTAGTTTTCGGAATTTGTTTTTCTCTATATTTAGATTCTAGTTTTCGGAATTTGTTTTTCTCTATATTTCGATTCTAGTTTTCGGTATTTCTTTTTCTATATTTCGATTTTAGTTTTCGGTTGTTCTTTTTCTATATATTGGGATTCTAGTTTTCTGTATTTCTTTTTCTATATTTCGATTCTAGTTTTCTGTATTTCTTTTTCTATATTTCGATTCTAGTTTTCGTTTTTTTTCTATATTTCGATTTTAATTTTTGGTATTTCTTTTTCTATATTTTAATATTTCGATTCTAGTTTTCTGTATTTCTTTTTCTATATTTCGATTCTAGTTTTCTGTATTTCTTTTTCTATATTTCGATTATAGTTTTCGATATTTCTTTTTCTCTATATTTCGATTGTTATTTTGTATATTACGATTCTAGTTTTCTGTATTTCTTTTTCTATTCTTCTATTTTAAATTTCTATATTCCGATTCTTGATTTCTGGATTACTTTTTCTATGTTTCGACTCGAGTTTTCTGTATTTCTTTTTTTATATTTCGATTCTAGCTTTCTGTATATCTTTTTTTATATATATCTTTTTTTATATTTCGATTCTAGTTTTCTGTATTTCTTTTTCTATATTTCGATTCTAGTTTTCTGTATTTCTTTTTCAACATTTCGATTTCAGTTTTTAGTATTTCTTTTTCTATATATTTCGATTCTAGTTTTCTGTATTTCTTTTTCAATATTTCGATTCTAGTTTTCGGTATTTCTTTTTCTATATTTCGATTCTAGTTTTCGGTATTTCTTTTTCTGTATTTCGATTCTAGTTTTCTGTATTTCTATTTTTGTTTTCTGTATTTCTTTTTCGATGCTTCGATTCTAGTTTTCTGTATTTCTTTTTCGAAATTTCGACTCTAGTTTTCTGTATTTTTTTTTCGATATTTCGATTCAAGTTTTCTGTATTTCTTCTTCTATATTTCGATTTCAGTTTTTAGTATTTCTTTTTCTATATATTTCGATTCTAGTTTTCGGTATTTATTTTTTCTATATTTCGATTCTAGTTTTCTGTATTTCTTTTTCAATATTTCGATTCTTGTCTCCTGTATTTCTTTTTCTATATTTCGATTCTAATTTTCTGTATTTCTTTTTCAATATTTCGATTCTTGTTTTCTGTATTTCTTTTTCTATATTTCGATTCTAATTTTCTGTATTTCTTTTCTATATTTCGATTCTAATTTTCGGTATTTCTTTTTCTATATATTTCGATTCTAGTTTTCTGTATTTCTTTTTCTATATTTCGATTCTAGTCTTCTGTATTTCTTTTTCTATATTTCGATTCTAGTTTTCTGTATTTCTTTTTCTATATTTTGATTCTAGTTTTCTGTATTTCCTTTTCTATATTTCAATTCTAGTTTTCTGTATTTCTTTTTCTATATTTCGATTCTAGTTTTCTGTAATTCTTTTTCTATATTTCGATTCTAGTTTTCTGTATTTATTTTTCTATATTTCGATTTTAGTCTTCTGTATTTCTTTTCCTATATTTCGGTTCTAGTTTTCTGTATTTCTTTTTCTATATTTCGATGCTAGTTTTCTGTATTTCTATTATTGTTTTCTGTATTTCTTTTTCGATGCTTCGATTCTAGTTTTCTGTATTTCTTTTTCTAGATGTCGATTCTAGTTTTCTGTATTTCTATTATTGTTTTCTGTATTTCTTTTTCGATGCTCCGATTCTAGTTTTCTGTATTTCTTTTTCTAGATTTCGATTCTAGTTTTCTGTATTTCTTTTTCTATATTTCGATTCTAGTTTTCTGTATTTCATTTTCGAAATTTCGATTTTAGTTTTCTGTATTTCTTTTTCGATATTTCGATTTAAGTTTTCTGTATTTCTTTTTCTATATTTCGATTCTAGTTTTCTGTATTTCGTTTTCTATATATGTCGATTCTAGTTTTCTGTATTTATTTTTTCTATATTTCGATTCTAGTTTTTTGTATTTCTTTTTCTATATTTCGATTCTAGTCTTCTGTATTTCTTTTTCTATATTTCGATTCTAGTTTTCTGTATTTCTTTTTCTATATTTCGATTCTAGTTTTCTGTATTTCTTTTTCTACATTTCGATTCTAGTCTTCTGTATTTCTTTTTCTATATTTGGATTCTATTTTTCTGTAATTCTTTTTCTATATATCGATTCTAGTTTTCTGTATTTCTCTTTCTATATTTCGATTCTAGTTTTCTGTATTTCTTTTTCTATATATCGATTCTAGTTTTCTGTATTTCTCTTTCTATATTTCGATTCTAGTTTTCTGTATTTCTTTTTCTATATTTCGATTTTAATTTTCGGTATTTCTTTTTCTCTATTTCGATTCTAATTATTGGTATTTTTTTTTCTATATGTTTCGATTTTAGTTTTCGGTATTTCTTTTTCTATATATTACGATTCTAGTTTTCTGTATTTCTTCTTCTATATTTCGATTTCAGTTTTTAGTATTTCTTTTTCTATATATATCGATTCTAGTTTTCGGTATTTATTTTTTCTATATTTCGTTTCTAGTTTTCTGTATTTCTTTTTCTATATTTCGATTCTAGTCTTCTGTATTTCTTTTTCTATATTTTGATTCTAGTTTTCTGTATTTCTTTTTCTATATTTTGATTCTAGTTTTCTGTATTTCCTTTTCTATATTTCAATTCTAGTTTTCTGTATTTCTTTTTCTATATTTCGATTCTAGTTTTCTGTAATTCTTTTTCTATATTTCGATTCTAGTTTTCTGTATTTATTTTTCTATATTTCGATTTTAGTCTTCTGTATTTCTTTTCCTATATTTCGGTTCTAGTTTTCTGTATTTCTTTTTCTATATTTCGATGCTAGTTTTCTGTATTTCTATTATTGTTTTCTGTATTTCTTTTTCGATGCTTCGATTCTAGTTTTCTGTATTTCTTTTTCTAGATGTCGATTCTAGTTTTCTGTATTTCTATTATTGTTTTCTGTATTTCTTTTTCGATGCTCCGATTCTAGTTTTCTGTATTTCTTTTTCTAGATTTCGATTCTAGTTTTCTGTATTTCTTTTTCTATATTTCGATTCTAGTTTTCTGTATTTCATTTTCGAAATTTCGATTCTAGTTTTCTGTATTTCTTTTTCGATATTTCGATTTAAGTTTTCTGTATTTCTTTTTCTATATTTCGATTCTAGTTTTCTGTATTTCGTTTTCTATATATGTCGATTCTAGTTTTCTGTATTTATTTTTTCTATATTTCGATTCTAGTTTTTTGTATTTCTTTTTCTATATTTCGATTCTAGTCTTCTGTATTTCTTTTTCTATATTTCGATTCTAGTTTTCTGTATTTCTTTTTCTATATTTCGATTCTAGTTTTCTGTATTTCTTTTTCTACATTTCGATTCTAGTCTTCTGTATTTCTTTTTCTATATTTGGATTCTATTTTTCTGTAATTCTTTTTCTATATATCGATTCTAGTTTTCTGTATTTCTCTTTCTATATTTCGATTCTAGTTTTCTGTATTTCTTTTTCTATATATCGATTCTAGTTTTCTGTATTTCTCTTTCTATATTTCGATTCTAGTTTTCTGTATTTCTTTTTCTATATTTCGATTTTAATTTTCGGTATTTCTTTTTCTCTATTTCGATTCTAATTATTGGTATTTTTTTTTCTATATGTTTCGATTTTAGTTTTCGGTATTTCTTTTTCTATATATTTCGATTCTAGTTTTCTGTATTTCTTCTTCTATATTTCGATTTCAGTTTTTAGTATTTCTTTTTCTATATATATCGATTCTAGTTTTCGGTATTTATTTTTTCTATATTTCGTTTCTAGTTTTCTGTATTTCTTTTTCTATATTTCGATTCTAGTCTTCTGTATTTCTTTTTCTATATTTTGATTCTAGTTTTCTGTATTTCCTTTTCTATATTTCGATTCTAGTTTTCTGTATCTCTTCTTCTATATTTCGATTCTAGTTTTCGGTATTTCTTTTTCTATATTCCGATTCTAGTCTTATGTATTTTTTTTCTATATTTCGATTCTAGTTTTCTGTACTTTTTGTTCTACATTTCGATTCTAGTTTTCTGTATTTCTATTTTTGTTTTCTGTATTTCTTTTACGATGCTTCGATTCTAGTTTTCTGTATTTCTTTTTCTATATTTCGATTTCAGTTTTCTGTATTTCTTTTTCTATATTTCGATTCTAGTTTTTTGTATTTCTTTTTCTGTATTTCGATTCTAGTTTTCGGTTTTTCTTCTTCTATATGTTTCGATTCTAATTTTCGGTTGTTCTTTTTCTCTATTTCGATTCTAATTATTGGTATTTCTTTTTCTATATGTTTCGATTTTAGTTTTCGGTATTTCTTTTTCTATGTTTCGATTTTAGTTTTCGGTATTTCTTTTTCTATGTTTCGATTTTAGTTTTCGGTATTTTTTTTTCTATATATTTCGATTCTAGTTTTCTGTATTTCATTTTCTATATTTCGATTCTAATTTTTGGTATTTCTTTTTCTATATTTTAATATTTCGATTCTAGTTTTCTGTATTTCTTTTTCTACATTTCGATTCTAGTTTTCTGTATTTCTTTTTCTATATTTCGATTCTAGTTTTCGATATTTCTTTTTCTCTATATTTCGATTGTTATTTTATATATTACGATTATAGTCTTCTGTATTTCTTTTTCTATTCTTCTATTCTAAATTTCTATATTTCGATTCTTGATTTCTGTATTACTTTTTCTATGTTTCGACTCGAGTTTTCTGTATTTCTTTTTTTATATTTCGATTCTAGTTTTCTGTATTTCTTTTTCAACATTTCGATTTCAGTTTTTAGTATTTCTTTTTCTATATATTTCGATTCTAGTTTTCTGTATTTCTTTTTCTATATTTCGATTCTAGTTTTCTGTATTTCTTTTTCAACATTTCGATTTCAGTTTTTAGTATTTCTTTTTCTATATATTTCGATTCTAGTTTTCTGTATTTCTTTTTCTATATTTCGATTCTAGTCTTCTGTATTTCTTTTTCTATATTTTGATTCTAGTTTTCTGTATTTCTTTTTCTATATTTCGATTCTAGTTTTCTGTAATTTTCTATATTTCGATTCTAGTTTTCTGTATTTCTTTTTCTATATTTTGATTCTAGTTTTCTCTATTTCCTTTTCTATATTTTGATTCTAGTTTTCTGTATTTCTTTTTCTATATTTCGATTCTAGTTTTCTGTATTTCTTTTTCTATATTTCGATTCTAGTTTTCTGTATTTCTTTTTCTATATTTCGATTCTAGTCTTCTGTATTTCTTTTCCTATATTTCGGTTCTAGTTTTCTGTATTTCTTTTTCTATATTTCGATGCTAGTTTTCTGTATTTCTTTTTATATATTTCGATTCTAGTTTCTGTATTTCTTTTTCTATATTTCAGTTCTAGTTTTCTGTATTTCTTTTTCTATATTTCGATTCTAATTTTCGGTATTTCTTTTTCTATATGTTTCGATTCTAGTTTTCTGTATTTCTTTTTCTATATTTCGATTCTAGTTTTCTGTATTTCTTTTTCTATATTTCGATTTCAGTTTTTAGTATTTCTTTTTTTATATATTTCGATTGTAGTTTTCGGTATTGCTTTTTTTATATATTTCGATTCTAGTTTTCGGTATTACTTTTTCTATATTTCGATTCTAGTTTTCGGTATTTCTTTTTCTATATTTCGATTCTAGTTTCTGTATTTCTTTTTCTATATTTCAATTCTAGTTTTCTGTATATCTTTTTCTATATGTCGATTCTAGTTTTCTGTATTTCTATTTTTGTTTTCAGTATTTCTTTTTCGATGCTTCGATTCTAGTTTTCCGTATTTCTTTTTCTAGATGTCGATTCTAGTTTTCTGTATTTCTATTATTGTTTTCTGTATTTCTTTTTCGAGGCTTCGATTCTAGTTTTCTGTATTTCTTTTTCTGGATTTCGATTCTAGTTTTCTGTATTTCTTTTTCTAGATTTCGATTCTAGTTTTCTGTATTTCTTTTTCGAAATTTCGATTCTAGTTTTATGTATTTCTTTTTCGATATATCGATTCAAGTTTTCTGCATTTCTTTTTATATATTTCGATTTCAGTTTTTAGTATTTCTTTTTCTATATATGTCGATTCTAGTTTTCTGCATTTATTTTTTCTATATTTCGATTCTAGTTTTTTGTATTTCTTTTTCTATATTTCGATTCTAGTCTTCTGTATTTCTTTTTCTATATTTTGATTCTAGTTTTCTGTATTTCTTTTTCTATATTTCGATTCTAGTTTTCTGTATTTCTTTTTCTATGTTTCGATTCTAGTTTTCTGTATTTCTTTTTCTATATTTCGATTCTAATTTTCTGTATTTCTTTCTCTATATTTCGGTTCTAATTTTCAGTATTTCTTTTTCTATATTTCGATTCTAGTTTTCTGTATTTCTTTTTCTATATTTCGATTCTAGTTTTCTGTATTTCTCTTTCTATATTTCGATTCTAGTCTTCTGTATTTCTTTTTCTAGATTTCGATTTTAGTTTTCGGTTTTTCTTTTTCTATATATTTCGATTCTAGTTTTCTGTATTTCTTTTTCTATATTTCGATTCTAGTTTTCGGTTTTTCTTTTTCTATATCTTTCGATTCTAATTTTCGGATTTTCTTTTTCTTTATATTTCGATTTTAGTTTTCGGTTTTTCTTTCTCTATATATTTCGATTCTAATTTTCGGTATATCTTTTTCTATATTTCGATGCTAGTTTTCTGTATTTCTTTTTCTATTCATCTATTCTAAATTTCTATATTCCGATTCTTGATTTCTGTATTACTTTTTCTATGTTTCGACTCGAGTTTTCTGTATTTCTTTTTTTATATTTCGATTTTAGTTTTCTGTATTTCTTTTTCTATATTTCGATTCTAGTTTTCTGTATTTCTTTTTCAACATTTCGATTTCAGTTTTTAGTATATATTTTCTATATATTTCGATTCTAGTTTTCTTTTTTTCTTTTTCTAAATTTCGATTCTAGTTTTCGGTATTTCTTTTTCTATATTTCGATTCTAGTTTTCGGTATTTCTTTTTCTATATTTCGATTCTAGTTTTCTGTATTTCTATTTTTGTTTTCTATATTTCTTTTTCGATGCTTCGATTCTAGTTTTCTGTATTTCTTTTTCGAAATTTCGATTCTAGTTTTCTGTATTTCTTTTTCGATATTTCGATTCAAGTTTTCTGTATTTCTTCTTCTATATTTCGATTTCAGTTTTTAGTATTTCTTTTTCTATATATATCGATTCTAGTTTTCGGTATATATTTTTTCTATATTTTGATTCTAGTTTTCTGTATTTCTTTTTCTATATTTCGATTCTAGTCTTCTGTATTTCTTTTTCTATATTTCGATTCTAGTTTTCTGTATTTCTTTTTCAATATTTCGATTCATGTTTTCTGTATTTCTTTTTCTATATTTCGATTCTAATTTTCTGTATTTCTTTTTCTATATTTCGATTCTAATTTTCGGTATTTCTTTTTCTATATATTTTGATTCTAGTTTTCGGTATTTCTTTTTCTATATATTTCAATTCTAGTTTTCTGTATTTCTTTTTCTATATTTCGATTCTAATCTTCTGTATTTCTTTTTCTATATTTCGATTCGAGTTTTCTGTATTTCTTTTTCTATATTTTGATTCTAGTTTTCTGTATTTCCTTTTCTATATTTCGATTCTAGTTTTCTGTTTTTCTTTTTCTATATTTCGATTCTAGTTTTCTGTATTTCTTTTCCTATATTTCGATTCTAGTCTTCTGCATTTCTTTTCCTATATTTCGGTTCTAGTTTTCTGTATTTCTTTTTCTATATTTCGATGCTAGTTTTCTGTATTTCTTTTTATATATTTCGATTCTAGTTTTCTGTATTTCTTTTTCTATATTTCAGTTCTAGTTTTCTTTATTTCTTTTTCTATATTTCAATTCTATTTTTCAGTATTTCTTTTTCTAAATGTTTCGATTATAGTTTTCTGTATTTCTTTTTCTATATTTCGATTCTAGTTTTCTGTATTTCTTTTTCTATATTTCGATTTCAGTTTTTAGTATTTCTTTTTTTATATATTTCGATTCTAGTTTTCGGTATTTCTTTTTTTATATATTTCGATTCTATTTTTCGGTATTTCTTTTTCTATATTTCGATTCAAGTTTTCTGTATTTCTTTTTCTATATTTCAATTCTAGTTTTCTGTATATCTTTTTCTATATTTCGATTCTAGTTTTTTGTATTTCTATTTTTGTTTTCAGTATTTCTTTTTCGATGCTTCGATTCTAGTTTTCTGTATTTCTTTTTCTATATTTCGATTCTAGTCTTCTGTATTTCTTTTTCTATATTTTAATTCTAGTTTTCTGTATTTCTTTTTCTATATTTCGATTCTAGTTTTCTGTATTTCTTTTTCTATGTTTCGATTCTAGTTTTCTGTATTTCTTTTTCTATATTTCGATTCTAATTTTCTGTATTTCTTTTTCTATATATGTCGATTCTAGTTTTCTGTATTTATTTTTTCTATATTTCGATTCTAGTTTTTTGTATTTCTTTTTCTATATTTCGATTCTAGTCTTCTGTATTTCTTTTTCTATATTCCGATTCTAGTTTTCTGTATTTCTTTTTCTATATTTCGATTCCAGTTTTCTGAATTTCTTTTTCTATGTTTCGATTCTAGTTTTCTGTATTTCTTTTTCTATATTTCGATTCTAATTTTCGGTATTTCTTTTTCTATATATTTCGATTCTAGTTTTCTGTATTTCATTCTCTATATTTCGATTCTAATTTTCAGTATTTCTTTTTCTATATTTCGATTCTAGTCTTCTGTATTTCTTTTTCTATATTTCGATTCTAGTTTTCCGTATTTCTCTTTCTATATTTCGATTCTAGTCTTCTGTATTTCTTTTTCTAGATTTCGATTTTAGTTTTCGGTTTTTCTTTTTCTATATATTTCGATTCGTGTTTTCTGTATTTCTTTTTCTATATTTCGATTCTAGTTTTCGGTTTTTATATTTCTATATCTTTCGATTCTAATTTTCGGTTTTTCTTTTTCTTTATATTTCGATTCTAGTTTTCTGTATTTCTTTTTCTATATTTCGATTCTAGTTTCCGGATTTCTTTTTCTGTATTTCGATTCTAGTTTTCGGTTTTTCTTTCTCTACATGTTTCGATTCTAATTTTCGGTATTTCTTTTTCTATATATTTCGATTCTAGTTTTCTGTATTTCTTTTTCTATATTTAGTTTCTAATTTTCAGTATTTCTTTTTCTATATTTCGATTCTAGTCTTCTGCATTTCTTTTTCTATATTTCGATTCTAGTTTTCTGTATTTCTTTTTCTACATTTCGATTCTAGTCTTCTGTATTTCTTTTTCTATATTTGGATTCTATTTTTCTGTAATTCTTTTTCTATATATCGATTCTAGTTTTCTGTATTTCTCATTCTATATTTCGATTCTAGTTTTCGGTATTTCTTTTTCTATATATCGATTCTAGTATGCTGTATTTCTTTTTCTGTATTTCGATTCTAGTTTTCTGTATTTCTTTTTCTATATTTCGATTCTAGTTTTCTGTATTTCTTTTTCTATATTTCGATTCTAGTTTTCTGTATTTCTTTTTCTATATTTTGATTTCAGTTTTTAGTATTTCTTTTTCTATATATTTCGATTCTAGTTTTCTGTATTTCTTTTTCTATATTTCGATTCTAGTTTTCGGAATTTGTTTTTCTCTATATTTCGATTCTAGTTTTCTGTATTTCTTTTTCTATATTTCGATTTTAGTTTTCGGTTGTTCTTTTTCTATATATTGGGATGCTAGTTTTCTGTATTTCTTTTTCTATATTTCGATTCTAGTTTTCTGTATTTCTTTTTCTATATTTCGATTCTAGTTTTCGTTTTTTTTCTATATTTCGATTTTAATTTTCGGTATTTCTTTTTCTCTATTTCGATTCTAATTTTTGGTATTTCTTTTTCTATATTTTAATATTTCGATTCTAGTTTTCTGTATTTCTTTTTCTATATTTCGATTCTAGTTTTCTGTATTTCTTTTTCTATATTTCGATTATAGTTTTCGATATTTCTTTTTCTCTATATTTCGATTGTTATTTTGTATATTACGATTCTAGTTTTCTGTATTTCTTTTTCTATTCTTCTATTTTAAATTTCTATATTCCGATTCTTGATTTCTGGATTACTTTTTCTATGTTTCGACTCGAGTTTTCTGTATTTCTTTTTTTATATTTCGATTCTAGTTTTCTGTATATCTTTTTTTATATATATCTTTTTTTATATTTCGATTCTAGTTTTCTGTATTTCTTTTTCTATATTTCGATTCTAGTTTTCTGTATTTCTTTTTCAACATTTCGATTTCAGTTTTTAGTATTTCTTTTTCTATATATTTCGATTCTAGTTTTCTGTATTTTTTTTTCAATATTTCGATTCTAGTTATCGGTATTTCTTTTTCTATATTTCGATTCTAGTTTTCGGTATTTCTTTTTCTGTATTTCGATTCTAGTTTTCTGTATTTCTATTTTTGTTTTCTGTATTTCTTTTTCGATGCTTCGATTCTAGTTTTCTGTATTTCTTTTTCGAAATTTCGACTCTAGTTTTCTGTATTTTTTTTTCGATATTTCGATTCAAGTTTTCTGTATTTCTTCTTCTATATTTCGATTTCAGTTTTTAGTATTTCTTTTTCTATATATTTCGATTCTAGTTTTCGGTATTTATTTTTTCTATATTTCGATTCTAGTTTTCTGTATTTCTTTTTCAATATTTCGATTCCTGTCTCCTGTATTTCTTTTTCTATATTTCGATTCTAATTTTCTGTATTTCTTTTTCAATATTTCGATTCTTGTTTTCTGTTTCTTTTTCTATATTTCGATTCTTGTTTTCTGTATTTCTTTTTCTATATTTCGATTCTAATTTTCTGTATTTCTTTTTCTATATTTCGATTCTAATTTTCGGTATTTCTTTTTCTATATATTTCGATTCTAGTTTTCTGTATTTCTTTTTCTATATTTCGATTCTAGTCTTCTGTATTTCTTTTTCTATATTTCGATTCTAGTCTTCTGTATTTCTTTTTCTATATTTCGATTATAGTTTTCTGTATTTCTTTTTCTATATTTTGATTCTAGTTTTCTGTATTTCCTTTTCTATATTTCGATTCTAGTTTTCTGTATTTTTTTTTCTATATTTCGATTCTAGTTTTCTGTAATTCTTTTTCTATATTTCGATTCTAGTTTTCTGTATTTATTTTTCTATATTTCGATTCTAGTCTTCTGTATTTCTTTTTCTATATTTCGATTTTAGTCTTCTGTATTTCTTTTCCTATATTTCGGTTCTAGTTTTCTGTATTTCTTTTTCTATATTTCGATGCTAGTTTTCTGTATTTCTATTATTGTTTTCTGTATTTCTTTTTCGATGCTTCGATTCTAGTTTTCTGTATTTCTTTTTCTAGATGTCGATTCTAGTTTTCTGTATTTCTATTATTGTTTTCTGTATTTCTTTTTCGATGCTCCGATTCTAGTTTTCTGTATTTCTTTTTCTAGATTTCGATTCTAGTTTTCTGTATTTCTTTTTCTATATTTCGATTCTAGTTTTCTGTATTTCATTTTCGAAATTTCGATTCTAGTTTTCTGTATTTCTTTTTCGATATTTCGATTTAAGTTTTCTGTATTTCTTTTTCTATATTTCGATTCTAGTTTTCTGTATTTCGTTTTCTATATATGTCGATTCTAGTTTTCTGTATTTATTTTTTCTATATTTCGATTCTGGTTTTTTGTATTTCTTTTTCTATATTTCGATTCTAGTCTTCTGTATTTCTTTTTCTATATTTCGATTCTAGTTTTCTGTATTTCTTTTTCTATATTTCGATTCTAGTTTTCTGTATTTCTTTTTCTATATTTCGATTCTAGTATTCTGCATTTCTTTTTCTATATTTCGATTCTAGTTTTCTGTATTTCTTTTTCTACATTTCGATTCTAGTCTTCTGTATTTCTTTTTCTATATTTGGATTCTATTTTTCTGTAATTCTTTTTCTATATATCGATTCTAGTTTTCTGTATTTCTCATTCTATATTTCGATTCTAGTTTTCGGTATTTCTTTTTCTATATATCGATTCTAGTATGCTGTATTTCTTTTTCTGTATTTCGATTCTAGTTTTCTGTATTTCTTTTTCTATATTTTGATTCTAGTTTTCTGTATTTCCTTTTCTATATTTTGATTCTAGTTTTCTGTATTTCTTTTTCTATATTTCGATTCTAGTTTTCTGTATTTCTTTTTCTATATTTCGATTCTAGTTTTCTGTATTTCTTTTTCTATATTTCGATTCTAGTCTTCTGTATTTCTTTTCCAATATTTCGGTTCTAGTTTTCTGTATTTCTTTTTCTATATTTCGATGCTAGTTTTCTGTATTTCTTTTTATATATTTCGATTCTAGTTTCTGTATTTCTTTTTCTATATTTCAGTTCTAGTTTTCTGTATTTCTTTTTCTATATTTCGATTCTAATTTTCGGTATTTCTTTTTCTATGTTTCGATTCTAGTTTTCTGTATTTCTTTTTCTATATTTCGATTCTGGTTTTCTGTATTTCTTTTTCTATATTTCGATTTCAGTTTTTAGTATTTCTTTTTTTATATATTTCGATTGTAGTTTTCGGTATTGCTTTTTTTATATATTTCGATTCTAGTTTTCGGTATTTCTTTTTCTATATTTCGATTCTAGTTTTCGGTATTTCTTTTTCTATATTTCGATTCTAGTTTCTGTATTTCTTTTTCTATATTTCAATTCTAGTTTTCTGTATATCTTTTTCTATATGTCGATTCTAGTTTTCTGTATTTCTATTTTTGTTTTCAGTATTTCTTTTTCGATGCTTCGATTCTAGTTTTCCGTATTTCTTTTTCTAGATGTCGATTCTAGTTTTCTGTATTTCTATTATTGTTTTCTGTATTTCTTTTTCGAGGCTTCGATTCTAGTTTTCTGTATTTCTTTTTCTGGATTTCGATTCTAGTTTTCTGTATTTCTTTTTCTAGATTTCGATTCTAGTTTTCTGTATTTCTTTTTCGAAATTTCGATTCTAGTTTTATGTATTTCTTTTTCGATATATCGATTCAAGTTTTCTGCATTTCTTTTTATATATTTCGATTTCAGTTTTTAGTATTTCTTTTTCTATATATGTCGATTCTAGTTTTCTGCATTTATTTTTTCTATATTTCGATTCTAGTTTTTTGTATTCCTTTTTCTATATTTCGATTCTAGTCTTCTGTATTTCTTTTTCTATATTTTGATTCTAGTTTTCTGTATTTCTTTTTCTATATTTCGATTCTAGTTTTCTGTATTTCTTTTTCTATGTTTCGATTCTAGTTTTCTGTATTTCTTTTTCTATATTTCGATTCTAATTTTCTGTATTTCTTTCTCTATATTTCGGTTCTAATTTTCAGTATTTCTTTTTCTATATTTCGATTCTAGTTTTCTGTATTTCTTTTTCTATATTTCGATTCTAGTTTTCTGTATTTCTCTTTCTATATTTCGATTCTAGTCTTCTGTATTTCTTTTTCTAGATTTCGATTTTAGTTTTCGGTTTTTCTTTTTCTATATATTTCGATTCTAGTTTTCTGTATTTCTTTTTCTATATTTCGATTCTAGTTTTCGGTTTTTCTTTTTCTAAATCTTTCGATTCTAATTTTCGGATTTTCTTTTTCTTTATATTTCGATTTTAGTTTTCGGTTTTTCTTTCTCTATATATTTCGATTCTAATTTTCGGTATATCTTTTTCTATATTTCGATGCTAGTTTTCTGTATTTCTTTTTCTATTCATCTATTCTAAATTTCTATATTCCGATTCTTGATTTCTGTATTACTTTTTCTATGTTTCGACTCGAGTTTTCTGTATTTCTTTTTTTATATTTCGATTTTAGTTTTCTGTATTTCTTTTTCTATATTTCGATTCTAGTTTTCTGTATTTCTTTTTCAACATTTCGATTTCAGTTTTTAGTATATATTTTCTATTTATTTCGATTCTAGTTTTCTTTTTTTCTTTTTCTAAATTTCGATTCTAGTTGTCGGTATTTCTTTTTCTATATTTCGATTCTAGTTTTCGGTATTTCTTTTTCTATATTTCGATTCTAGTTTTCTGTATTTCTATTTTTGTTTTCTATATTTCTTTTTCGATGCTTCGATTCTAGTTTTCTGTATTTCTTTTTCGAAATTTCGATTCTAGTTTTCTGTATTTCTTTTTCGATATTTCGATTCATGTTTTCTGTATTTCTTCTTCTATATTTCGATTTCAGTTTTTAGTATTTCTTTTTCTATATATATCGATTCTAGTTTTCGGTATATATTTTTTCTATATTTTGATTCTAGTTTTCTGTATTTCTTTTTCTATATTTCGATTCTAGTCTTCTGTATTTCTTTTTCTATATTTCGATTCTAGTTTTCTGTATTTCTTTTTCAATATTTCGATTCATGTTTTCTGTATTTCTTTTTCTATATTTCGATTCTAATTTTCTGTATTTCTTTTTCTATATTTCGATTCTAATTTTCGGTATTTCTTTTTCTATATATTTTGATTCTAGTTTTCGGTATTTCTTTTTCTATATATTTCAATTCTAGTTTTCTGTATTTCTTCTTCTATATTTCGATTCTAATCTTCTGTATTTCTTTTTCTATATTTCGATTCGAGTTTTCTGTATTTCTTTTTCTATATTTTGATTCTAGTTTTCTGTATTTCCTTTTCTATATTTCGATTCTAGTTTTCTGTTTTTCTTTTTCTATATTTCGATTCTAGTTTTCTGTATTTCTTTTCCTATATTTCGATTCTAGTCTTCTGCATTTCTTTTCCTATATTTCGGTTCTAGTTTTCTGTATTTCTTTTTCTATATTTCGATGCTAGTTTTCTGTATTTCTTTTTATATATTTCGATTCTAGTTTTCTGTATTTCTTTTTCTATATTTCAGTTCTAGTTTTCTTTATTTCTTTTTCTATATTTCGATTTCAGTTTTTAGTATTTCTTTTTTTATATATTTCGATTCTAGTTTTCGGTATTTCTTTTTTTATATATTTCGATTCTATTTTTCGGTATTTCTTTTTCTATATTTCGATTCTAGTTTTCTGTATTTCTTTTTCTATATTTCGATTCTAGTTTTCTGTATTTCTTTTTCTATATTTCGATTTCAGTTTTTAGTATTTCTTTTTTTATATATTTCGATTCTAGTTTTCGGTATTTCTTTTTTTATATATTTCGATTCTATTTTTCGGTATTTCTTTTTCTATATTTCGATTCAAGTTTTCTGTATTTCTTTTTCTATATTTCAATTCTAGTTTTCTGTATATCTTTTTCTATATTTCGATTCTAGTTTTTTGTATTTCTATTTTTGTTTTCAGTATTTCTTTTTCGATGCTTCGATTCTAGTTTTCTGTATTTCTTTTTCTATATTTCGATTCTAGTCTTCTGTATTTCTTTTTCTATATTTTAATTCTAGTTTTCTGTATTTCTTTTTCTATATTTCGATTCTAGTTTTCTGTATTTCTTAACCTATGTTTCGATTCTAGTTTTCTGTATTTCTTTTTCTATATTTCGATTCTAATTTTCTGTATTTCTTTTTCTATATATGTCGATTCTAGTTTTCTGTATTTATTTTTTCTATATTTCGATTCTAGTTTTTTGTATTTCTTTTTCTATATTTCGATTCTAGTCTTCTGTATTTCTTTTTCTATATTCCGATTCTAGTTTTCTGTATTTCTTTTTCTATATTTCGATTCTAGTTTTCTGTATTTCTTTTTCTATGTTTCGATTCTAGTTTTCTGTATTTCTTTTTCTATATTTCGATTCTAATTTTCGGTATTTCTTTTTCTATATATTTCGATTCTAGTTTTCTGTATTTCATTCTCTATATTTCGATTCTAATTTTCAGTATTTCTTTTTCTATATTTCGATTCTAGTCTTCTGTATTTCTTTTTCTATATTTCGATTCTAGTTTTCCGTATTTCTCTTTCTATATTTCGATTCTAGTCTTCTGTATTTCTTTTTCTAGATTTCGATTTTAGTTTTCGGTTTTTCTTTTTCTATATATTTCGATTCGTGTTTTCTGTATTTCTTTTTCTATATTTCGATTCTAGTTTTCGGTTTTTCTATTTCTATATCTTTCGATTCTAATTTTCGGTTTTTATTTTTCTTTATATTTCGATTCTAGTTTTCTGTATTTCTTTTTCTATATTTCGATTCTAGTTTCCGGATTTCTTTTTCTGTATTTCGATTCTAGTTTTCGGTTTTTCTTTCTCTACATGTTTCGATTCTAATTTTCGGTATTTCTTTTTCTATATATTTCGATTCTAGTTTTCTGTATTTCTTTTTCTATATTTAGTTTCTAATTTTCAGTATTTCTTTTTCTATATTTCGATTCTAGTCTTCTGCATTTCTTTTTCTATATTTCGATTCTAGTTTTCTGTATTTCTTTTTCTACATTTCGATTCTAGTCTTCTGTATTTCTTTTTCTATATTTGGATTCTATTTTTCTGTAATTCTTTTTCTATATATCGATTCTAGTTTTCTGTATTTCTCATTCTATATTTCGATTCTAGTTTTCGGTATTTCTTTTTCTATATATCGATTCTAGTATGCTGTATTTCTTTTTCTGTATTTCGATTCTAGTTTTCTGTATTTCTTTTTCTATATTTCGATTCTAGTTTTCTGTATTTCTTTTTCTATATTTCGATTCTAGTTTTCTGTATTTCTTTTTCTATATTTTCATTTCAGTTTTTAGTATTTCTTTTTCTATATATTTCGATTCTAGTTTTCTGTATTTCTTTTTCTATATTTCGATTCTAGTTTTCGGAATTTGTTTTTCTCTATATTTCGATTCTAGTTTTCGGAATTTGTTTTTCTCTATATTTCGATTCTAGTTTTCGGTATTTTTTTCTCTATATTTCGATTCTAGTTTTCTGTATTTCTTTTTCTATATTTCGATTTTAGTTTTCGGTTGTTCTTTTTCTATATATTTGGATGCTAGTTTTCTGTATTTCTTTTTCTATATTTCGATTCTAGTTTTCTGTATTTCTTTTTCTATATTTCGATTCTAGTTTTCGTTTTTTTTCTATATTTCGATTTTAATTTTCGGTATTTCTTTTTCTCTATTTCGATTCTAATTTTTGGTATTTCTTTTTCTATATTTTAATATTTCGATTCTAGTTTTCTGTATTTCTTTTTCTATATTTCGATTCTAGTTTTCTGTATTTCTTTTTCTATATTTCGATTATAGTTTTCGATATTTCTTTTTCTCTATATCTCGATTGTTATTTTGTATATTACGATTCTAGTTTTCTGTATTTCTTTTTCTATTCTTCTATTTTAAATTTCTATATTCCGATTCTTGATTTCTGGATTACTTTTTCTATGTTTCGACTCGAGTTTTCTGTATTTCTTTTTTTATATTTCGATTCTAGTTTTCTGTATATCTTTTTTTATATATATCTTTTTTTATATTTCGATTCTAGTTTTCTGTATTTCTTTTTCTATATTTCGATTCTAGTTTTCTGTATTTCTTTTTCAACATTTCGATTTCAGTTTTTAGTATTTCTTTTTCTATATATTTCGATTCTAGTTTTCTGTATTTTTTTTTCAATATTTCGATTCTAGTTATCGGTATTTCTTTTTCTATATTTCGATTCTAGTTTTCGGTATTTCTTTTTCTGTATTTCGATTCTAGTTTTCTGTATTTCTATTTTTGTTTTCTGTATTTCTTTTTCGATGCTTCGATTCTAGTTTTCTGTATTTCTTTTTCGAAATTTCGACTCTAGTTTTCTGTATTTTTTTTTCGATATTTCGATTCAAGTTTTCTGTATTTCTTTTTCTATATATTTCGATTCTAGTTTTCGGTATTTATTTTTCTATATTTCGATTCTAGTTTTCTGTATTTCTTTTTCAATATTTCGATTCCTGTCTCCTGTATTTCTTTTTCTATATTTCGATTCTAATTTTCTGTATTTCTTTTTCAATATTTCGATTCTTGTTTTCTGTATTTCTTTTTCTATATTTCGATTCTTGTTTTCTGTATTTCTTTTTCTATATTTCGATTCTAATTTTCTGTATTTCTTTTTCTATATTTCGATTCTAATTTTCGGTATTTCTTTTTCTATATATTTCGATTCTAGTTTTCTGTATTTCTTTTTCTATATTTCGATTCTAGTCTTCTGTATTTCTTTTTCTATATTTCGATTCTAGTCTTCTGTATTTCTTTTTCTATATTTCGATTCTAGTTTTCTGTATTTCTTTTTCTATATTTTGATTCTAGTTTTCTGTATTTCCTCTTCTATATTTCGATTCTAGTTTTCTGTATTTCTTTTTCTATATTTCGATTCTAGTTTTCTGTAATTCTTTTTCTATATTTCGATTCTAGTTTTCTGTATTTATTTTTCTATATTTCGATTCTAGTCTTCTGTATTTCTTTTCCTATATTTCGGTTCTAGTTTTCTGTATTTCTTTTTCTATATTTCGATGCTAGTTTTCTGTATTTCTATTATTGTTTTCTGTATTTCTTTTTCGATGCTTCGATTCTAGTTTTCTGTATTTCTTTTTCTAGATGTCGATTCTAGTTTTCTGTATTTCTATTATTGTTTTCTGTATTTCTTTTTCGATGCTCCGATTCTAGTTTTCTGTATTTCTTTTTCTAGATTTCGATTCTAGTTTTCTGTATTTCTTTTTCGATATTTCGATTCAAGTTTTCTGTATTTCTTTTTCTATATTTCGATTCTAGTTTTCTGTATTTCGTTTTCTATATATGTCGATTCTAGTTTTCTGTATTTCTTTTTCTATATTTCGATTCTAGTTTTCTGTATTTCGTTTTCTATATATGTCGATTCTAGTTTTCTGTATTTATTTTTTCTATATTTCGATTCTAGTTTTTTGTATTTCTTTTTCTATTTTTCGATTCTAGTCTTCTGTATTTCTTTTTCTATATTTCGATTCTAGTTTTCTGTATTTCTTTTTCTATATTTCGATTCTAGTTTTCTGTATTTCTTTTTCTATATTTCGATTCTAGTTTTCTGTATTTCTTTTTCTACATTTCGATTCTAGTCTTCTGTATTTCTTTTTCTATATTTGGATTCTATTTTTCTGTAATTCTTTTTCTATATATCGATTCTAGTTTTCTGTATTTCTCTTTCTATATTTCGATTCTAGTTTTCTGTATTTCTTTTTCTATATATCGATTCTAGTTTTCTGTATTTCTTTTTCTATATTTCGGTTCTAGCATGCTGTATTTCTTTTTCTGTATTTCGATTCTAGTTTGCTGTATTTCTTTTTCAATATTTCGATTCTAGTTTTCGGTATTTCTTTTTCTATATTTCGATTCTAGTTTTCGGTATTTCTTTTTATGTATTTCTATATTTCGTTTCTAGTTTTCTGTTTTTCTTTTTCTATATTTCGATTTTAGTTTTAGTAATTTCTTTTTATCTTTATTTCGATTTTAATTTTTGTATTTCTTTTTCTATATATTTCGATTCTAGTTTTCGGTTTTTCTTTTTCTATATTTCTATATTTCGTTTCTAGTTTTCTGTTTTTCTTTTTCTACATTTCGATTCTAATTTTCAGAATTTCTTTTTCTATGTATTTCGATTCTAGTTTTCTGTATTTCTTTTTCTATATTTCGATTCTAGTTTTCTGTATTTCTTTTTCTATATTTTGATTCTAGTTTTCTGTATTTCTTTTTCTATATTTCGATTCTAATTTTCGGTATTTCTTTTTCTCTATTTCGATTCTAATTATTGGTATTTCTTTTTCTATATGTTTCGATTTTAGTTTTCGGTATTTCTTTCTCTATATGTTTCGATTTTAGTTTTCGGTATTTCTTTTTCTATATATTTCGATTCTAGTTTTCTGTATTTCATTTTCTATATTTCGATTCTAATTTTTGGTATTTCTTTTTCTATATTTTTATATTTCGATTCTAGTTTTCTGTATTTCTTTTTCTATATTTCGATTCTAGTTTTCAGTATTTCATTTTCTATATTTCGATTCTAGTTTTCGATATTTCTTTTTCTCTATATTTCGATTGTTATTTTGTATATTACGATTATAGTTTTCTGTATTTCTTTTTCTTATTTCTATTCTAAATTCCTATATTCCGATTCTTGATTTCTGTATTACTTTTTCTATGTTTCGACTCGAGTTTTCTGTATTTATTTTTTTATATTTCGATTTTTTTTTCTGTATTTCTTTTCCTATATTTCGATTCTAGTTTTCGTTATTTCTTTTTCAACATTTCGATTTCAGTTTTTAGTATTTCTTTTTCTATATATTTCGATTCTAGTTTTCTGTATTTCTTTTTCTATATTTCGATTCTAGTTTTCGGTATTTCTTTTTCTATATTTCTATTCTAGTTTTCTGTATTTCTATTTTTGTTTTCTGTATTTCTTTTTCGATGCTTCGATTCTAGTTTTCTGTATTTCTTTTTCTAGATGTCGATTCTAGTTTTCTGTATTTCTATTATTGTTTTCTGTATTTCTATTATTGTTTTCTGTATTTCTTTTTCTAGATTTCGATTCTAGTTTTCTGTATTTCTTTTCCGAAATTTCGATTCTAGTTTTCTGTATTTCTTTTTCGATATTTCGATTCAAGTTTTCTGTATTTCTTCTTCTATATTTCGATTTCAGTTTTTAGTATTTCTTTTTCTATATATATCGATTCTAGTTTTCGGTATTTATTTTTTCTATATTTCGTTTCTAGTTTTCTGTATTTCTTTTTCTATATTTCGATTTTAGTCTTCTGTATTTCTTTTTCTATATTTTGATTCTAGTTTTCTGTATTTCCTTTTCTATATTTCGATTCTAGTTTTCTGTATTTCTTCTTCTATATTTCGATTCTAGTTTTCGGTATTTCTTTTTCTATATTCCGATTCTAGTCTTATGTATTTTTTTTCTATATTTCGATTCTAGTTTTCTGTATTTTTTGTTCTACATTTCGATTCTAGTTTTTTGTACTTTTTGTTTTATATTTCGCTTCTAGTTTTCTGTATTTCTATTTTTGTTTTCCGTATTTCTTTTACGATGCTTCGATTCTAGTTTTCTGTATTTCTTTTTCTATATTTCGATTTCAGTTTTATGTATTTCTTTTTCTATATTTCGATTCTAGTTTTTTGTATTTCTTTTTCTGTATTTCGATTCTAGTTTTCGGTTTTTCTTTTTCTATATGTTTCGATTCTAATTTTCGGTTGTTCTTTTTCTCTATTTCGATTCTAATTTTCGGTTGTTCTTTTTCTCTATTTCGATTCTAATTATTGGTATTTCTTTTTCTATATGTTTCGATTTTAGTTTTCGGTATTTTTTTCTATATATTTCGATTCTAGTTTTCTGTATTTCATTTTCTATATTTCGATTCTAATTTTTGGTATTTCTTTTTCTATATTTTAATATTTCGATTCTAGTTTTCTGTATTTCTTTTTCTATATTTCGATTCTAGTTTTCTGTATTTCTTTTTCTATATTTCGATTCTAGTTTTCGATATTTCTTTTTCTCTATATTTCGATTGTTATTTTATATATTACGATTATAGTCTTCTGTATTTCTTTTTCTATTCTTCTATTCTAAATTTCTATATTCCGATTCTTGATTTCTGTATTACTTTTTCTATGTTTCGACTCGAGTTTTCTGTATTTCTTTTTTTAAATTTCGTTTCTAGTTTTCTGTATTTCTTTTTCAACATTTCGATTTCAGTTTTTAGTATTTCTTTTTCTATACAGGGTGTTTCAAAAATACACGGCATAATTTCAGGTATGTATTTCCCACATGTAGACAATCAAAATAGTTCATTACAACATATGTCCGGAAATGCTTCATTTCCGAGTTATGGCCTTCACAACATTGAAATTCACCGGAACGTTTTTCTTTCCGCAGGTCGTTGCCGTCAAAGGACACATTAAGAGGGCACTCTGACAGATCATTCCTAGGCGAAGGTTAAATTCAGTGTTGTGTTTGGCGTTCGACTGTGTGTCATGTACACAAATCAGGAGCTGGCAGAGATGCACTTGATCTACGGTAAGGCAGACGGCAATGCTGCGCTGGCTCGTCGTTTGTACCAGGAGAGGTACCCACAGCGACAATGTCCAGATCGGAAGACATTTGTAAGTCTCCATCAGCGTCTGTGCGAGTATGGAAAATTTGACTCTCCTGGATTGGGAAGGGGACGACCAAGATCTACAACTCCAGAAGAACAGGAGGAGATTCTGGAGATTGTGAACAGAACTCCTTCTATCAGCACACGAAGGTTAGCGTTGCAAGTGAATGTTCCCCATACGACTGTCTGGAGACTGCTGAAAGAGTATCAATTGTATCCTTACCATTTGCAACGTGTACAGGCGCTGTCACCAGCAGATTACCCTGCACGAGTTAGGTACTGTCAGTGGTTCTTGCAGCAATGTGCTGCAAATCCGAACTTTCCTGCCTTAGTATTATTTACAGATGAAGCACAGTTCACACGAGATGGCATAACAAATCTCCACAATCAGCATGTATGGGCGTATGAAAACCCAAATGGAACTGTTGTATCTCATCACCAGGTGCGGTTCTCCCTCAACATGTGGGCCGGTATCATTGGTGATCGGTTAGTTGGACCCCATGTACTTGTAAACAGACTTACGGGGCAGGCGTACACAAACTTCCTGGAAAACATCATACCTGATGTTTATGACGACACTCCACTGATCGATCGTCAGCACGCTCACTTCTTGCATGACGGCGCTCCTGCACACTTCAGTCGTACGGCTCGCCGGTACTTGGATCGAAGATTTCCTGATCGATGGATAGGTAGAGGTGGCCCAATTGCTTGGCCTCCACGCTCACCTGATCTGAACCCTCTCGATTTCTACTTGTGGGGCCATTTAAAATCATTGGTTTATTCGTCTCCGGTGCCTGATTTGGAATCCCTTCGGAATCGAATTGTGGCACGCTCTGAGGACATACGCAACATTCCTGGAGTGTGGGATCGTGTTCGCAGGTCAATGAGACATCGATGTGAGGTCTGTATTCAAGCAGGAGGTGGTCATTTTGCACATCTTCTGTAATGGCAACGACCTGCGGAAAGAAAAACGTTCCGGTGAATTTCAATGTTGTGAAGGCCATAACTCGGAAATGAAGCATTTCCGGACATATGTTGTAATGAACTATTTTGATTGTCTACATGTGGGAAATACATACCTGAAATTATGCCGTGTATTTTTGAAACACCCTGTATATTTCGATTCTAGTTTTCTGTATTTCTTTTTCTATATTTCGATTCTAGTTTTCTGTATTTCCTTTTCTATATTTCAATTCTAGTCTTCTGTATTTCTTTTTCTATATTTCGATTCTAGTTTTCTGTATTTCTTTTTCAATATTTCGATTCTTGTTTTCTGTATTTCTTTTTCTATATATTTCGATTCTAGTCTTCTGTAATTTTCTATATTTCGATTCTAGTTTTCTGTATTTCTTTTTCTATATTTTGATTCTAGTTTTCTGTATTTCCTTTTCTATATTTTGATTCTAGTTTTCTGTATTTCCTTTTCTATATTTTGATTCTAGTTTTCTGTATTTCCTTTTCTATATTTCGATTCTAGTTTTCTGTATTTCTTTTTCTATATTTCGATTCTAGTTTTCTGTATTTCTTTTTCTATATTTCGATTCTAGTCTTCTGTATTTCTTTTCCTATATTTCGGTTCTAGTTTTCTGTATTTCTTTTTCTATATTTCGATGCTAGTTTTCTGTATTTCTTTTTATATATTTCGATTCTAGTTTCTGTATTTCTTTTTCTATATTTCAGTTCTAGTTTTCTGTATTTCTTTTTCTATATTTCGATTCTAATTTTCGGTATTTCTTTTTCTATATGTTTCGATTCTAGTTTTCTGTATTTCTTTTTCTATATTTCGATTCTAGTTTTCTGTATTTCTTTTTCTATATTTCGATTTCAGTTTTTAGTATTTCTTTTTTTAAATATTTCGATTGTAGTTTTCGGTATTTCTTTTTTTATATATTTCGATTCTAGTTTTCGGTATTTCTTTTTCTATATTTCGATTCTAGTTTCTGTATTTCTTTTTCTATATTTCAATTCTAGTTTTCTGTATATCTTTTTCTATATGTCGATTCTAGTTTTCTGTATTTCTATTTTTTTTTTCAGTATTTTTTTTTCGATGCTTCGATTCTAGTTTTCCGTATTTCTTTTTCTAGATGTCGATTCTAGTTTTCTGTATTTCTATTATTGTTTTCTGTATTTCTTTTTCGATGCTTCGATTCTAGTTTTCTGTATTTCTTTTTCTGGATTTCGATTCTAGTTTTCTGTATTTCTTTTTCTAGATTTCGATTCTAGTTTTCTGTATTTCTTTTTCGAAATTTCGATTCTAGTTTTATGTATTTCTTTTTCGATATATCGATTCAAGTTTTCTGCATTTCTTTTTATATATTTCGATTTCAGTTTTTAGTATTTCTTTTTCTATATATGTCGATTCTAGTTTTCTGCATTTATTTTTTCTATATTTCGATTCTAGTTTTTTGTATTTCTTTTTCTATATTTCGATTCTAGTCTTCTGTATTTCTTTTTCTATATTTTGATTCTAGTTTTCTGTATTTCTTTTTCTATATTTTGATTCTAGTTTTCTGTATTTCTTTTTCTATATTTCGATTCTAGTTTTCTGTATTTCTTTTTCTATGTTTCGATTCTAGTTTTCTGTATTTCTTTTTCTATATTTCGATTCTAATTTTCTGTATTTCTTTCTCTATATTTCGATTCTAATTTTCAGTATTTCTTTTTCTATATTTCGATTCTAGTTTTCTGTATTTCTCTTTCTATATTTCGATTCTAGTTTTCTGTATTTCTCTTTCTATATTTCGATTCTAGTCTTCTGTATTTCTTTTTCTAGATTTCGATTTTAGTTTTCGGTTTTTTTTTTTCTATATATTTCGATTCTAGTTTTCTGTATTTCTTTTTCTATATTTCGATTCTAGTTTTCGGTTTTTCTTTTTCTATATCTTTCGATTCTAATTTTCGGTTTTTCTTTTTCTTTATATTTCGATTCTAGTTTTCGGTTTTTCTTTCTCTATATATTTCGATTCTAATTTTCGGTATATCTTTTTCTATATTTCGATGCTAGTTTTCTGTATTTCTTTTTCTATTCATCTATTCTAAATTTCTATATTCCGATTCTTGATTTCTGTATTACTTTTTCTATGTTTCGACTCGAGTTTTCTGTATTTCTTTTTTTATATTTCGATTTTAGTTTTCTGTATTTCTTTTTCTATATTTCGATTCTAGTTTTCTGTATTTCTTTTTCAACATTTCGATTTCAGTTTTTAGTATTTATTTTCTATATATTTCGATTCTAGTTTTCATTTTTTCTTTTTCTATATTTCGATTCTAGTTTTCGGTATTTCTTTTTCTATATTTCGATTCTAGTTTTCGGTATTTCTTTTTCTATATTTCGATTCTAGTTTTCTGTATTTCTATTTTTGTTTTCTATATTTCTTTTTCGATGCTTCGATTCTAGTTTTCTGTATTTCTTTTTCGAAATTTCGATTCTAGTTTTCTGTATTTCTTTTTCGATATTTCGATTCAAGTTTTCTGTATTTCTTCTTCTATATTTCGATTTCAGTTTTTAGTATTTCTTCTTCTATATATATCGATTCTAGTTTTCGGTATTTATTTTTTCTATATTTCGATTCTAGTTTTCTGTATTTCTTTTTCTATATTTCGATTCTAGTCTTCTGTATTTATTTTTCTATATTTCGATTCTAGTTTTCTGTATTTCTTTTTCAATATTTCGATTCATGTTTTCTGTATTTCTTTTTCTATATTTCGATTCTAATTTTCTGTATTTCTTTTTCTATATTTCGATTCTAATTTTCGGTATTTCTTTTTCTATATATTTTGATTCTAGTTTTCGGTATTTCTTTTTCTATATATTTCAATTTTAGTTTTCTGTATTTCTTTTTCTATATTTCGATTCTAATCTTCTGTATTTCTTTTTCTATATTTCGATTCGAGTTTTCTGTATTTCTTTTTCTATATTTTGATTCTAGTTTTCTGTATTTCCTTTTCTATATTTCGATTCTAGTTTTCTGTTTTTCTTTTTCTATATTTCGATTCTAGTTTTCTGTATTTCTTTTTCTATATTTCGATTCTAGTTTTTTGTATTTCTTTTTCTATATTTCGATTCTAGTCTTCTGCATTTCTTTTCCTATATTTCGGTTCTAGTTTTCTGTATTTCTTTTTCTATATTTCGATGCTAGTTTTCTGTATTTCTTTTTATATATTTCGATTCTAGTTTTCTGTATTTCTTTTTCTATATTTCAGTTCTAGTTTTCTTTATTTCTTTTTCTATATTTCAATTCTATTTTTCAGTATTTCTTTTTCTAAATGTTTCGATTATAGTTTTCTGTATTTCTTTTTCTATATTTCGATTCTAGTTTTCTGTATTTCTTTTTCTATATTTCGATTTCAGTTTTTAGTATTTCTTTTTTTATATATTTCGATTCTAGTTTTCGGTATTTCTTTTTTTATATATTTCGATTCTATTTTTCGGTATTTCTTTTTCTATATTTCGATTCAAGTTTTCTGTATTTCTTTTTCTATATTTCAATTCTAGTTTTCTGTATATCTTTTTCTATATTTCAATTCTAGTTTTCTGTATATCTTTTTCTATATTTCGATTCTAGTTTTTTGTATTTCTATTTTTGTTTTCAGTATTTCTTTTTCGATGCTTCGATTCTAGTTTCCTGTATTTCTTTTTCTAGATGTCGATTCTAGTTTTCTGTATTTCTATTATTGTTTTCTGTATTTCTTTTTCGATGCTTCGATTCTAGTTTTCTGTATTTCTTTTTCTATATTTCGATTCTAGTCTTCTGTATTTCTTTTTCTATATTTTGATTCTAGTTTTCTGTATTTCTTTTTCTATATTTCGATTCTAGTTTTCTGTATTTCTTTTTCTATGTTTCGATTCTAGTTTTCTGTATTTCTTTTTCTATATTTCGATTCTAATTTTCTGTATTTCTTTTTCTATATATGTCGATTCTAGTTTTCTGTATTTATTTTTTCTATATTTCGATTCTAGTTTTTTGTATTTCTTTTTCTATATTTCGATTCTAGTCTTCTGTATTTCTTTTTCTATATTCCGATTCTAGTTTTCTGTATTTCTTTTTCTATATTTCGATTCTAGTTTTCTGCATTTCTTTTTCTATGTTTCGATTCTAGTTTTCTGTATTTCTTTTTCTATATTTCGATTCTAATTTTCGGTATTTCTTTTTCTATATATTTCGATTCTAGTTTTCTGTATTTCATTCTCTATATTTCGATTCTAATTTTCAGTATTTCTTTTTCTATATTTCGATTCTAGTCTTCTGTATTTCTTTTTCTATATTTCGATTCTAGTTTTCCGTATTTCTCTTTCTATATTTCGATTCTAGTCTTCTGTATTTCTTTTTCTAGATTTCGATTTTAGTTTTCGGTTTTTCTTTCTCTATATATTTCGATTCGTGTTTTCTGTATTTCTTTTTCTATATTTCGATTCTAGTTTTCTGTTTTTCTTTTTCTATATCTTTCGATTCTAATTTTCGGTTTTTCTTTTTCTTTATATTTCGATTCTAGTTTTCTGTATTTCTTTTTCTATATTTCGATTCTAGTTTCCGGATTTCTTTTTCTGTATTTCGATTCTAGTTTTCGGTTTTTCTTTCTCTACATGTTTCGATTCTAATTTTCGGTATTTCTTTTTCTATATATTTCGATTCTAGTTTTCTGTATTTCTTTTTCTATATTTAGTTTCTAATTTTCAGTATTTCTTTTTCTATATTTCGATTCTAGTCTTCTGTATTTCTTTTTCTATATTTCGATTCTAGTCTTCTGTATTTCTTTTTCTATATTTCGATTCTAGTTTTCTGTATTTCTTTTTCTACATTTCGATTCTAGTCTTCTGTATTTCTTTTTCTATATTTGGATTCTAGTTTTCTGTAATTCTTTTTCTATATATCGATTCTAGTTTTCTGTATTTCTCATTCTATATTTCGATTCTAGTTTTCTGTATTTCTTTTTCTATATATCGATTCTAGTTTTCTGTATTTCTTTTTCTATATTTCGGTTCTAGTATGCTGTATTTCTTTTTCTGTATTTCGATTCTAGTTTTCTGTATTTCTTTTTCTATATTTCGATTCTAGTTTTCTGTATTTCTTTTTCTATATATTGATTTCAGTTTTTAGTATTTCTTTTTCTATATATTTCGATTCTAGTTTTCTGTATTTCTTTTTCTATATTTCGATTCTAGTTTTCTGTATTTCTTTTTCTATATTTCGATTCTAGTTTTCGGAATTTGTTTTTCTCTATATTTCGATTCTAGTTTTCGGAATTTGTTTTTCTCTATATTTCGATTCTAGTTTTCGGTATTTTTTTCTCTATATTTCGATTCTAGTTTTCTGTATTTCTTTTTGTATATTTCGATTCTAGTTTTCTGTATTTCTTTCTCTATATTTCGATTCTAGTTTTCTGTATTTCTTTTTCTATATTTCGATTCTAGTTTTCGGTATTTTTTTCTCTATATTTCGATTCTAGTTTTCTGTATTTCTTTTTCTATATTTCGATTCTAGTTTTCTGTATTTCTTTTTCTATATTTCGATTCTAGTTTTCTTTTTTTTCTATATTTCAATTTCAATTTTCGGTATTTCTTTTTCTCTATTTCGATTCTAATTTTTGGTATTTCTTTTTCTATATTTTAATATTTCGATTCTAGTTTTCTGTATTTCTTTTTCTATATTTCGATTCTAGTTTTCTGTATTTCTTTTTCTATATTTCTATTATAGTTTTCGATATTTCTTTTTCTCTATATTTCGATTGTTATTTTGTATATTACGATTATAGTTTTCTGTATTTCTTTTTCTATTCTTCTATTTTAAATTTCTATATTCCGATTCTTGATTTCTGGATTACTTTTTCTATGTTTCGACTCGAGTTTTCTGTATTTCTTTTTTTATATTTCGATTCTAGTTTTCTGTATATCTTTTTTTATATATATCTTTTTTTATATTTCGATTCTAGTTTTCTGTATTTCTTTTTCTATATTTCGATTCTTGTTTTCTGTATTTCTTTTTCAACATTTCGATTTCAGTTTTTAGTATTTCTTTTTCTATATATTTCGATTCTAGTTTTCTGTATTTCTTTTTCAATATTTCGATTCTAGTTTTCGGTATTTCTTTTTCTATATTTCGATTCTAGTTTTCGGTATTTCTTTTTCCGTATTTCGATTCTAGTTTTCTGTATTTCTATTTTTGTTTTCTGTATTTCTTTTTCGATGCTTCGATTCTAGTTTTCTGTATTTCTTTTTCGAAATTTCGACTCTAGTTTTCTGTATTTTTTTTTCGATATTTCGATTCAAGTTTTCTGTATTTCTTCTTCTATATTTCGATTTCAGTTTTTAGTATTTCTTTTTCTATATATTTCGATTCTAGTTTTCGGTATTTATTTTTTCTATATTTCGATTCTAGTTTTCTGTATTTCTTTTTCAATATTTCGATTCTTGTCTCCTGTATTTCTTTTTCTATATTTCGATTCTAATTTTCTGTATTTCTTTTTCAATATTTCGATTCTTGTTTTCTGTATTTCTTTTTCTATATTTCGATTCTAATTTTCTGTATTTCTTTTTCTATATTTCGATTCTAATTTTCGGTATTTCTTTTTCGATATATTTCGATTCTAGTTTTCTGTATTTCTTTTTCTATATTTCGATTCTAGTCTTCTGGATTTCTTTTTCTATATTTCGATTCTAGTTTTCTGTATTTCTTTTTCTATATTTTGATTCTAGTTTTCTGTATTTCCTTTTCTATATTTCAATTCTAGTTTTCTGTATTTCTTTTTCTATATTTCGATTCTAGTTTTCTGTAATTCTTTTTCTATATTTCGATTCTAGTTTTCTGTATTTATTTTTCTATATTTCGATTCTAGTCTTCTGTATTTCTTTTCCTATATTTCGGTTCTAGTTTTCTGTATTTCTTTTTCTATATTTCGATGCTAGTTTTCTGTATTTCTATTATTGTTTTCTGTATTTCTTTTTCGATGCTTCGATTCTAGTTTTCTGTATTTCTTTTTCTAGATGTCGATTCTAGTTTTCTGTATTTCTATTATTGTTTTCTGTATTTCTTTTTCGATGCTCCGATTCTAGTTTTCTGTATTTCTTTTTCTAGATATCGATTCTAGTTTTCTGTACTTCTTTTTCTATATTTCGATTCTAGTTTTCTGTATTTCTTTTTCGAAATTTCGATTCTAGTTTTCTGTATTTCTTTTTCGATATTTCGATTCAAGTTTTCTGTATTTCTTTTTCTACATTTCGATTCTAGTTTTCTGTATTTCGTTTTCTATATATGTCGATTCTAGTTTTCTGTATTTATTTTTTCTATATTTCGATTCTAGTTTTTTGTATTTCTTTTTCTATATTTCGATTCTAGTCTTCTGTATTTCTTTTTCTATATTTCGATTCTAGTTTTCTGTATTTCTTTTTCTATATTTCGATTCTAGTTTTCTGTATTTCTTTTTCTACATTTCGATTCTAGTCTTCTGTATTTCTTTTTCTCTATTTGGATTCTATTTTTCTGTAATTCTTTTTCTATATATCGATTCTAGTTTTCTGTATTTCTCTTTCTATATTTCGATTCTAGGTTTCTGTATTTCTTTTTCTATATATCGATTCTAGTTTTCTGTATTTCTTTTTCTATATTTCGGTTCTAGCATGCAGTATTTCTTTTTCTGTATTTCGATTCTAGTTTTCTGTATTTCTTTTTCTATATTTCGATTCTAGTTTTCTGTATTTCTTTTTCTATATTTTGATTTCAGTTTTTAGTATTTCTTTTTCTATTATTTCGATTCTAGTTTTCTGTATTTCTTTTTCTATATTTCGATTTTAGTTTTCTGTATTTCTTTTTCTATATTTCGATTTTAGTTTTCGGTTGTTCTTTTTCTATATATTGGGATTCTAGTTTTCTGTATTTCTTTTTCTATATTTCGATTCTAGTTTTCTGTATTACTTTTTCTATATTTCGATTCTAGTTTTCGGTTTTTCTTTTTCTATATTTCGATTTTAATTTTCGGTATTTCTTTTTCTCTATTTCGATTCTAATTATTGGTATTTTTTTTTCTATATGTTTCGATTTTAGTTTTCGGTATTTCTTTTTCTATATATTTCGATTCAAGTTTTCTGTATTTCATTTTCTATATTTCGATTCTAATTTTTGGTATTTCTTTTTCTATATTTTAATATTTCGATTCTAGTTTTCTGTATTTCTTTTTCTATATTTCGATTCTAGTTTTCTGTATATCTATTTCTATATTTCGATTATAGTTTTCGATATTTCTTTTTCTCTATATTTCGATTGTTGTTTTGTATATTACGATTATAGTTTTCTGTATTTCTTTTTCTATTCTTCTATTTTAAATTTCTATATTCCGATTCTTGATTTCTGTATTACTTTTTCTATATTTCGACTCGAGTTTTCTGTATTTTTTTTTTTATATTTCGATTCTAGTTTTCTGTATTTCTTTTTTTATATTTCGATTCTAGTTTTCTGTATTTCTTTTTCTATATTTCGATTCTAGTTTTCTGTATTTCTTTTTCAACATTTCGATTTCAGTTTTTAGTATTTCTTTTTCTATATATTTCGATTCTAGTTTTCTGTATTTCTTTTTCAATATTTCGATTCTAGTTTTCGGTATTTCTTTTTCTATATTTCGATTCTAGTTTTCGGTATTTCTTTTTATGTATTTCGATTCTAGTTTTCTGTATTTCAATTTTTGTTTTCTGTATTTCTTTTTCGATGCTTCGATTCTAGTTTTCTGTATTTCTTTTTCGAAATTTCGATTCTAGTTTTCTGTATTTATTTTTCGATATTTCGATTCAAGTTTTCTGTATTTCTTCTTCTATATTTCGATTTCAGTTTTTAGTATTTCTTTTTCTAAATATATCGAATCTAGTTTTCGGTATTTATTTTTTCTATATTTCGATTCTAGTTTTCTGTATTTCTTTTTCAATATTTCGATTCTTGTCTCCTGTATTTCTTTTTCTATATTTCGATTCTAATTTTCGGTATTTCTTTTTCTATATATTTCGATTCTAGTTTTCTGTATTTCATTCTCTATATTTCGATTCTAATTTTCAGTATTTCTTTTTCTATATTTCGATTCTAGTCTTCTGTATTTCTTTTTCTATATTTCGATTCTAGTTTTCCGTATTTCTCTTTCTATATTTCGATTCTAGTCTTCTGTATTTCTTTTTCTAGATTTCGATTTTAGTTTTCGGTTTTTATTTTTCTATATATTTCGATTCGTGTTTTCTGTATTTCTTTTTCTATATTTCGATTCTAGTTTTCGGTTTTTCTTTTTCTATATCTTTCGATTCTAATTTTCGGTTTTTCTTTTTCTTTATATTTCGATTCTAGTTTTCTGTATTTCTTTTTCTATATTTCGATTCTAGTTTCCGGATTTCTTTTTCTGTATTTCGATTCTAGTTTTCGGTTTTTCTTTCTCTACATGTTTCGATTCTAATTTTCGGTATTTCTTTTTCTATATTTGGATTCTATTTTTCTGTAATTCTTTTTCTATATATCGATTCTAGTTTTCTGTATTTCTCATTCTATATTTCGATTCTAGTTTTCTGTATTTCTTTTTCTATATATCGATTCTAGTTTTCTGTATTTCTTTTTCTATATTTCGGTTCTAGTATGCTGTATTTCTTTTTCTGTATTTCGATTCCAGTTTTCTGAATTTCTTTTTCTATATTTCGATTCTAGTTTTCTGTATTTCTTTTTCTATATTTTGATTTCAGTTTTTAGTATTTCTTTTTCTATATATTTCGATTCTAGTTTTCTGTATTTCTTTTTCTATATTTCGATTCTAGTTTTCGGAATTTGTTTTTCTCTATATTTCGATTCTAGTTTTCGGAATTTGTTTTTCTCTATATTTCGATTCTAGTTTTCGGTATTTTTTTCTCTATATTTCGATTCTAGTTTTCTGTATTTCTTTTTCTATATTTCGATTTTAGTTTTCGGTTGTTCTTTTTCTATATATTGGGATTCTAGTTTTCTGTATTTCTTTTTCTATATTTCGATTCTAGTTTTCGGTATTTCTTTTTATGTATTTCTATATTTCGTTTCTAGTTTTCTGTTTTTCTTTTTCTATATTTCGATTTTAGATTTAGTAATTTCTTTTTATCTTTATTTCGATTTTAATTTTCGTATTTCTTTTTCTATATATTTCGATTCTAGTTTTCGGTTTTTCTTTTTCTATATTTCTATATTTCGTTTCTAGTTTTCTGTTTTTCTTTTTCTACATTTCGATTCTAATTTTCAGTATTTCTTTTTCTATGTATTTCGATTCTAGTTTTCTGTATTTCTTTTTCTATATTTCGATTCTAGTTTTCTGTATTTCTTTTTCTATATTTTGATTCTAGTTTTCTGTATTTCTTTTTCTATATTTCGATTCTAATTTTCGGTATTTCTTTTTCTCTATTTCGATTCTAATTATTGGTATTTCTTTTTCTATATGTCTCGATTTTAGTTTTCGGTATTTCTTTCTCTATATGTTTCGATTTTAGTTTTCGGTATTTCTTTTTCTATATATTTTGATTCTAGTTTTCTGTATTTCATTTTCTATATTTCGATTCTAATTTTTGGTATTTCTTTTTCTATATTTTTATATTTCGATTCTAGTTTTCTGTATTTCTTTTTCTAAATTTCGATTCTAGTTTTCAGTATTTCATTTTCTATATTTCGATTCTAGTTTTCGATATTTCTTTTTCTCTATATTTCGATTGTTATTTTGTATATTACGATTATAGTTTTCTTTATTTCTTTTTCTATTCTTCTATTCTAAATTTCTATATTCCGATTCATGATTTCTGTATTACTTTTTCTATGTTTCGACTCGAGTTTTCTGTATTTATTTTTTTATATTTCGATTTTTTTTTCTGTATTTCTTTTCCTATATTTCGATTCTAGTTTTCTGTATTTCTTTTTCAACATTTCGATTTCAGTTTTTAGTATTTTTTTTCTATATATTTCGATTCTAGTTTTCTGTATTTTTTTTTCTATATTTCGATTCTAGTTTTCGGTATTTCTTTTTCTATATTTCTATTCTAGTTTTCTGTATTTCTATTTTTGTTTTCTGTATTTCTTTTTCGATGCTTCGATTCTAGTTTTCTGTATTTCTTTTTCTAGATGTCGATTCTAGTTTTCTGTATTTCTACTATTGTTTTCTGTATTTCTTTTTCTAGATTTCGATTCTAGTTTTCTGTATTTCTTTTCCGAAATTTCGATTCTAGTTTTCTGTATTTCTTTTTCGATATTTCGATTCAAGTTTTCTGTATTTCTTCTTCTATATTTCGATTTCAGTTTTTAGTATTTCTTTTTCTATATATATATCGATTCTAGTTTTCGGTATTTATTTTTTCTATATTTCGTTTCTAGTTTTCTGTATTTCTTTTTCTATATTTCGATTCTAGTCTTCTGTATTTCTTTTTCTATATTTTGATTCTAGTTTTCTGTATTTCCTTTTCTATATTTCGATTCTAGTTTTCTGTATCTCTTCTTCTATATTTCGATTCTAGTTTTCGGTATTTCTTTTTCTATATTCCGATTCTAGTCTTATGTATTTCTATTTTTGTTTTCTGTATTTCTTTTACGATGCTTCGATTCTAGTTTTCTGTATTTCTTTTTCTATATTTCGATTTCAGTTTTCTGTATTTCTTTTTCTATATTTCGATTCTAGTTTTTTGTATTTCTTTTTCTGTATTTCGATTCTAGTTTTCGGTTTTTCTTCTTCTATATGTTTCGATTCTAATTTTCGGTTGTTCTTTTTCTCTATTTCGATTCTAATTATTGGTATTTCTTTTTCTATATGTTTCGATTTTCGTTTTCGGTATTTCTTTTTCTATATGTTTCGATTTTAGTTTTCGGTATTTTTTTTTCTATATATTTCGATTCTAGTTTTCTGTATTTCATTTTCTATATTTCGATTCTAATTTTTGGTATTTCTTTTTCTATATTTTAATATTTCGATTCTAGTTTTCTGTATTTCTTTTTCTATATTTCGATTCTAGTTTTCTGTATTTCTTTTTCTATATTTCGATTCTAGTTTTCGATATTTCTTTTTCTCTATATTTCGATTGTTATTTTATATATTACGATTATAGTCTTCTGTATTTCTTTTTCTATTCTTCTATTCTAAATTTCTATATTTCGATTCTTGATTTCTGTATTACTTTTTCTATGTTTGGACTCGAGTTTTCTGTATTTCTTTTTTTATATTTCGATTCTAGTTTTCTGTAATTCTTTTTCAACATTTCGATTTCAGTTTTTAGTATTTCTTTTTCTATATATTTCGATTCTAGTTTTCTGTATTTCTTTTTCTATATTTCGATTCTAGTTTTCTGTATTTCTTTTTCAACATTTCGATTTCAGTTTTTAGTATTTCTTTTTCTATATTTCGATTCTAATTTTCGGTATTTCTTTTTCAACATTTCGATTTCAGTTTTTAGTATTTCTTTTTCTATATATTTCGATTCTAGTCTTCTGTATTTCTTTTTCTATATTTCGATTCTAGTTTTCTGTATTTCTTTTTCAATATTTCGATTCTTGTTTTCTGTATTTCTTTTTCTATATTTCGATTCTAATTTTCGGTATTTCTTTTTCTATATATTTCGATTCTAGTCTTCTGTAATTTTCTATATTTCGATTCTAGTTTTCTGTATTTCTTTTTCTATATTTTGATTCTAGTTTTCTGTATTTCCTTTTCTATATTTTGATTCTAGTTTTCTGTATTTCCTTTTCTATATTTCGATTCTAGTTTTCTGTATTTCTTTTTCTATATTTCGATTCTAGTTTTCTGTATTTATTTTTCTATATTTCGATTCTAGTCTTCTGTATTTCTTTTCCTATATTTCGGTTCTAGTTTTCTGTATTTCTTTTTCTATATTTCGATGCTAGTTTTCTGTATTTCTTTTTATATATTTCGATTCTAGTTTCTGTATTTCTTTTTCTATATTTCAGTTCTAGTTTTCTGTATTTCTTTTTCTATATTTCGATTCTAATTTTCGGTATTTCTTTTTCTATATGTTTCGATTCTAGTTTTCTGTATTTCTTTTTCTATATTTCGATTCTAGTTTTCTGTATTTCTTTTTCTATATTTCGATTTCAGTTTTTAGTATTTCTTTTTTTATATATTTCGATTGTAGTTTTCGGTATTTCTTTTTTTATATATTTCGATTCTAGTTTTCGGTATTTCTTTTTCTATATTTCGATTCTAGTTTTCGGTATTTCTTTTTCTATATTTCGATTCTAGTTTCTGTATTTCTTTTTCTATATTTCAATTCTAGTTTTCTGTATATCTTTTTCTATATGTCGATTCTAGTTTTCTGTATTTCTATTTTTGTTTTCAGTATTTCTTTTTCGATGCTTCGATTCTAGTTTTCCGTATTTCTTTTTCTAGATGTCGATTCTAGTTTTCTGTATTTCTATTATTGTTTTCTGTATTTCTTTTTAGAGGCTTCGATTCTAGTTTTCTGTATTTCTTTTTCTGGATTTCGATTCTAGTTTTCTGTATTTCTTTTTCTAGATTTCGATTCTAGTTTTCTGTATTTCTTTTTCGAAATTTCGATTCTAGTTTTATGTATTTCTTTTTCGATATATCGATTCAAGTTTTCTGCATTTCTTTTTATATATTTCGATTTCAGTTTTTAGTATTTCTTTTTCTATATATGTCGATTCTAGTTTTCTGCATTTATTTTTTCTATATTTCGATTCTAGTTTTTTGTATTTCTTTTTCTATATTTCGATTCTAGTTTTCTGTATTTCTTTTTCTGTTTCGATTCTAGTTTTCTGTATTTCTTTTTCTATATTTCGATTCTAGTTTTCTGTATTTCTTTTTCTGTTTCGATTCTAGTTTTCTGTATTTCTTTTTCTATATTTCGATTCTAATTTTCTGTATTTCTTTCTCTGTATTTCGATTCTAATTTTCAGTATTTCTTTTTCTATATTTCGATTCTAGTTTTCTGTATTTCTCTTTCTATATTTCGATTCTAGTCTTCTGTATTTCTTTTTCTAGATTTCGATTTTAGTTTTCGGTTTTTCTTTTTCTATATATTTCGATTCTAGTTTTCTGTATTTCTTTTTCTATATTTCGATTCTAGTTTTCGGTTTTTCTTTTTCTATATCTTTCGATTCTAATTTTCGGATTTTCTTTTTCTTTATATTTCGATTTTAGTTTTCGGTTTTTCTTTCTCTATATATTTCGATTCTAATTTTCGGTATATCTTTTTCTATATTTCGATGCTAGTTTTCTGTATTTCTTTTTCTATTCATCTATTCTAAATTTCTATATTCCGATTCTTGATTTCTGTATTACTTTTTCTATGTTTCGACTCGAGTTTTCTGTATTTCTTTTTTTATATTTCGATTTTAGTTTTCTGTATTTCTTTTTCTATATTTCGATTCTAGTTTTCTGTATTTCTTTTTCAACATTTCGATTTCAGTTTTTAGTATATATTTTCTATATATTTCGATTCTAGTTTTCTTTTTTTCTTTTTCTAAATTTCGATTCTAGTTTTCGGTATTTCTTTTTCTATATTTCGATTCTAGTTTTCGGTATTTCTTTTTCTATATTTCGATTCTAGTTTTCTGTATTTCTATTTTTGTTTTCTATATTTCTTTTTCGATGCTTCGATTCTAGTTTTCTGTATTTCTTTTTCGAAATTTCGATTCTAGTTTTCTGTATTTCTTTTTCGATATTTCGATTCAAGTTTTCTGTATTTCTTCTTCTATATTTCGATTCAAGTTTTCTGTATTTCTTCTTCTATATTTCGATTTCAGTTTTTAGTATTTCTTTTTCTATGTATATCGATTCTAGTTTTCGGTATATATTTTTTCTATATTTTGATTCTAGTTTTCTGTATTTCTTTTTCTATATTTCGATTCTAGTCTTCTGTATTTCTTTTTCTATATTTCGTTTCTAGTTTTCTGTATTTCTTTTTCAATATTTCGATTCATGTTTTCTGTATTTCTTTTTCTATATTTCGATTCTAATTTTCTGTATTTCTTTTTCTATATTTCGATTCTAATTTTCGGTATTTCTTTTTCTATATATTTTGATTCTAGTTTTCGGTATTTCTTTTTCTATATATTTCAATTCTAGTTTTCTGTATTTCTTTTTCTATATTTCGATTCTAATCTTCTGTATTTCTTTTTCTATATTTCGATTCGAGTTTTCTGTATTTCTTTTTCTATATTTTGATTCTAGTTTTCTGTATTTCCTTTTCTATATTTCGATTCTAGTTTTCTGTTTTTCTTTTTCTATATTTCGATTCTAGTTTTCTGTATTTCTTTTCCTATATTTCGATTCTAGTCTTCTGCATTTCTTTTCCTATATTTCGGTTCTAGTTTTCTGTATTTCTTTTTCTATATTTCGATGCTAGTTTTCTGTATTTCTTTTTATATATTTCGATTCTAGTTTTCTGTATTTCTTTTTCTATATTTCAGTTCTAGTTTTCTTTATTTCTTTTTCTATATTTCAATTCTATTTTTCAGTATTTCTTTTTCTAAATGTTTCGATTATAGTTTTCTGTATTTCTTTTTCTATATTTCGATTCTAGTTTTCTGTATTTCTTTTTCTATATTTCGATTTCAGTTTTTAGTATTTCTTTTTTTATATATTTCGATTCTAGTTTTCGGTATTTCTTTTTTTATATATTTCGATTCTATTTTTCGGTATTTCTTTTTCTATATTTCGATTCAAGTTTTCTGTATTTCTTTTTCTATATTTCAATTCTAGTTTTCTGTATATCTTTTTCTATATTTCGATTCTAGTTTTTTGTATTTCTATTTTTGTTTTCAGTATTTCTTTTTCGATGCTTCGATTCTAGTTTTCTGTATTTCTTTTTCTATATTTCGATTCTAGTCTTCTGTATTTCTTTTTCTATATTTTGATTCTAGTTTTCTGTATTTCTTTTTCTATATTTCGATTCTAGTTTTCTGTATTTCTTTTTCTATATTTCGATTCTAGTTTTCTGTATTTCTTTTTCTATATTTCGATTCTAATTTTCGGTATTTCTTTTTCTATATATTTCGATTCTAGTTTTCTGTATTTCATTCTCTATATTTCGATTCTAATTTTCAGTATTTCTTTTTCTATATTTCGATTCTAGTCTTCTGTATTTCTTTTTCTATATTTCGATTCTAGTTTTCCGTATTTCTCTTTCTATATTTCGATTCTAGTCTTCTGTATTTCTTTTTCTAGATTTCGATTTTAGTTTTCGGTTTTTCTTTTTCTATATATTTCGATTCGTGTTTTCTGTATTTCTTTTTCTATATTTCGATTCTAGTTTTCTGTATTTCTTTTTCTATATTTCGATTCTAGTCTTCTGCATTTCTTTTCCTATATTTCGGTTCTAGTTTTCTGTATTTCTTTTTCTATATTTCGATGCTAGTTTTCTGTATTTCTTTTTATATATTTCGATTCTAGTTTTCTGTATTTCTTTTTCTATATTTCAGTTCTAGTTTTCTTTATTTCTTTTTCTATATTTCAATTCTATTTTTCAGTATTTCTTTTTCTAAATGTTTCGATTATAGTTTTCTGTATTTCTTTTTCTATATTTCGATTCTAGTTTTCTGTATTTCTTTTTCTATATTTCGATTTCAGTTTTTAGTATTTCTTTTTTTATATATTTCGATTCTAGTTTTCGGTATTTCTTTTTTTATATATTTCGATTCTATTTTTCGGTATTTCTTTTTCTATATTTCGATTCAAGTTTTCTGTATTTCTTTTTCTATATTTCAATTCTAGTTTTCTGTATATCTTTTTCTATATTTCAATTCTAGTTTTCTGTATATCTTTTTCTATATTTCGATTCTAGTTTTTTGTATTTCTATTTTTGTTTTCAGTATTTCTTTTTCGATGCTTCGATTCTAGTTTCCTGTATTTCTTTTTCTAGATGTCGATTCTAGTTTTCTGTATTTCTATTATTGTTTTCTGTATTTCTTTTTCGATGCTTCGATTCTAGTTTTCTGTATTTCTTTTTCTATATTTCGATTCTAGTCTTCTGTATTTCTTTTTCTATATTTTGATTCTAGTTTTCTGTATTTCTTTTTCTATATTTCGATTCTAGTTTTCTGTATTTCTTTTTCTATGTTTCGATTCTAGTTTTCTGTATTTCTTTTTCTATATTTCGATTCTAATTTTCTGTATTTCTTTTTCTATATATGTCGATTCTAGTTTTCTGTATTTATTTTTTCTATTTTTCGATTCTAGTTTTTTGTATTTCTTTTTCTATATTTCGATTCTAGTCTTCTGTATTTCTTTTTTTATATTCCGATTCTAGTTTTCTGTATTTCTTTTTCTATATTTCGATTCTAGTTTTCTGTATTTCTTTTTCTATGTTTCGATTCTAGTTTTCTGTATTTCTTTTTCTATATTTCGATTCTAATTTTCGGTATTTCTTTTTCTATATATTTCGATTCTAGTTTTCTGTATTTCATTCTCTATATTTCGATTCTAATTTTCAGTATTTCTTTTTCTATATTTCGATTCTAGTCTTCTGTATTTCTTTTTCTATATTTCGATTCTAGTTTTCCGTATTTCTCTTTCTATATTTCGATTCTAGTCTTCTGTATTTCTTTTTCTATGTTTCGATTCTAGTTTTCGGTTTTTCTTTCTCTATATATTTCGATTCGTGTTTTCTGTATTTCTTTTTCTATATTTCGATTCTAGTCTTCTGTATTTCTTTTTCTAGATTTCGATTTTAGTTTTCGGTTTTTCTTTCTCTATATATTTCGATTCGTGTTTTCTGTATTTCTCTTTCTATATTTCGATTCTAGTCTTCTGTATTTCTTTTTCTATGTTTCGATTCTAGTTTTCGGTTTTTCTTTCTCTATATATTTCGATTCGTGTTTTCTGTATTTCTTTTTCTATATTTCGATTCTAGTCTTCTGTATTTCTTTTTCTAGATTTCGATTTTAGTTTTCGGTTTTTCTTTCTCTATATATTTCGATTCGTGTTTTCTGTATTTCTTTTTCTATATTTCGATTCTAGTTTTCGGTTTTTCTTTTTCTATATCTTTCGATTCTAATTTTCGGTTTTTCTTTTTCTTTATATTTCGATTCTAGTTTTCTGTATTTCTTTTTCTATATTTCGATTCTAGTTTCCGGATTTCTTTTTCTGTATTTCGATTCTAGTTTTCGGTTTTTCTTTCTCTACATGTTTCGATTCTAATTTTCGGTATTTCTTTTTCTATATATTTCGATTCTAGTTTTCTGTATTTCTTTTTCTATATTTAGTTTCTAATTTTCAGTATTTCTTTTTCTATATTTCGATTCTAGTCTTCTGTATTTCTTTTTCTATATTTCGATTCTAGTTTTCTGTATTTCTTTTTCTACATTTCGATTCTAGTCTTCTGTATTTCTTTTTCTATATTTGGATTCTAGTTTTCTGTAATTCTTTTTCTATATATCGATTCTAGTTTTCTGTATTTCTCATTCTATATTTCGATTCTAGTTTTCTGTATTTCTTTTTCTATATATCGATTCTAGTTTTCTGTATTTCTTTTTCTATATTTCGGTTCTAGTATGCTGTATTTCTTTTTCTGTATTTCGATTCTAGTTTTCTGTATTTCTTTTTCTATATTTCGATTCTAGTTTTCTGTATTTCTTTTTCTATATATTGATTTCAGTTTTTAGTATTTCTTTTTCTATATATTTCGATTCTAGTTTTCTGTATTTCTTTTTCTATATTTCGATTCTAGTTTTCTGTATTTCTTTTTCTATATTTCGATTCTAGTTTTCGGAATTTGTTTTTCTCTATATTTCGATTCTAGTTTTCGGAATTTGTTTTTCTCTATATTTCGATTCTAGTTTTCGGTATTTTTTTCTCTATATTTCGATTCTAGTTTTCTGTATTTCTTTTTGTATATTTCGATTCTAGTTTTCTGTATTTCTTTCTCTATATTTCGATTCTAGTTTTCTGTATTTCTTTTTCTATATTTCGATTCTAGTTTTCGGTATTTTTTTCTCTATATTTCGATTCTAGTTTTCTGTATTTCTTTTTCTATATTTCGATTCTAGTTTTCTGTATTTCTTTTTCTATATTTCGATTCTAGTTTTTTTTTTTTCTATATTTCGATTTCAATTTTCGGTATTTCTTTTTCTCTATTTCGATTCTAATTTTTGGTATTTCTTTTTCTATATTTTAATATTTCGATTCTAGTTTTCTGTATTTCTTTTTCTATATTTCGATTCTAGTTTTCTGTATTTCTTTTTCTATATTTCGAATATAGTTTTCGATATTTCTTTTTCTCTATATTTCGATTGTTATTTTGTATATTACGATTATAGTTTTCTGTATTTCTTTTTCTATTCTTCTATTTTAAATTTCTATATTCCGATTCTTGATTTCTGGATTACTTTTTCTATGTTTCGACTCGAGTTTTCTGTATTTCTTTTTTTATATTTCGATTCTAGTTTTCTGTATATCTTTTTTTATATATATCTTTTTTTTATATTTCGATTCTAGTTTTCTGTATTTCTTTTTCTATATTTCGATTCTTGTTTTCTGTATTTCTTTTTCAACATTTCGATTTCAGTTTTTAGTATTTCTTTTTCTATATATTTCGATTCTAGTTTTCTGTATTTCTTTTTCAATATTTCGATTCTAGTTTTCGGTATTTCTTTTTCTATATTTCGATTCTAGTTTTCGGTATTTCTTTTTCCGTATTTCGATTCTAGTTTTCTGTATTTCTATTTTTGTTTTCTGTATTTCTTTTTCGATGCTTCGATTCTAGTTTTCTGTATTTCTTTTTCGAAATTTCGACTCTAGTTTTCTGTATTTTTTTTTCGATATTTCGATTCAAGTTTTCTGTATTTCTTCTTCTATATTTCGATTTCAGTTTTTAGTATTTCTTTTTCTATATATTTCGATTCTAGTTTTCGGTATTTATTTTTTCTATATTTCGATTCTAGTTTTCTGTATTTCTTTTTCAATATTTCGATTCTTGTCTCCTGTATTTCTTTTTCTATATTTCGATTCTAATTTTCTGTATTTCTTTTTCAATATTTCGATTCTTGTTTTCTGTATTTCTTTTTCTATATTTCGATTCTAATTTTCTGTATTTCTTTTTCTATATTTCGATTCTAATTTTCGGTATTTCTTTTTCGATATATTTCGATTCTAGTTTTCTGTATTTCTTTTTCTATATTTCGATTCTAGTCTTCTGTATTTCTTTTTCTATATTTCGATTCTAGTTTTCTGTATTTCTTTTTCTATATTTTGATTCTAGTTTTCTGTATTTCCTTTTCTATATTTCAATTCTAGTTTTCTGTATTTCTTTTTCTATATTTCGATTCTAGTTTTCTGTAATTCTTTTTCTATATTTCGATTCTAGTTTTCTGTATTTATTTTTCTATATTTCGTTTCTAGTCTTCTGTATTTCTTTTCCTATATTTCGGTTCTAGTTTTCTGTATTTCTTTTTCTATATTTCGATGCTAGTTTTCTGTATTTCTATTATTGTTTTCTGTATTTCTTTTTCGATGCTTCGATTCTAGTTTTCTGTATTTCTTTTTCTAGATGTCGATTCTAGTTTTCTGTATTTCTATTATTGTTTTCTGTATTTCTTTTTCGATGCTCCGATTCTAGTTTTCTGTATTTCTTTTTCTAGATTTCGATTCTAGTTTTCTGTACTTCTTTTTCTATATTTCGATTCTAGTTTTCTGTATTTCTTTTTCGAAATTTCGATTCTAGTTTTCTGTATTTCTTTTTCGATATTTCGATTCAAGTTTTCTGTATTTCTTTTTCTACATTTCGATTCTAGTTTTCTGTATTTCGTTTTCTATATATGTCGATTCTAGTTTTCTGTATTTATTTTTTCTATATTTCGATTCTAGTTTTTTGAATTTCTTTTTCTATATTTCGATTCTAGTCTTCTGTATTTCTTTTTCTATATTTCGATTCTAGTTTTCTGTATTTCTTTTTCTATATTTCGATTCTAGTTTTCTGTATTTCTTTTTCTACATTTCGATTCTAGTCTTCTGTATTTCTTTTTCTCTATTTGGATTCTATTTTTCTGTAATTCTTTTTCTATATATCGATTCTAGTTTTCTGTATTTCTCTTTCTATATTTCGATTCTAGTTTTCTGTATTTCTTTTTCTATATATCGATTCTAGTTTTCTGTATTTCTTTTTCTATATTTCGGTTCTAGCATGCAGTATTTCTTTTTCTGTATTTCGATTCTAGTTTTCTGTATTTCTTTTTCTATATTTCGATTCTAGTTTTCTGTATTTCTTTTTCTATGTTTTGATTTCAGTTTTTAGTATTTCTTTTTCTATTATTTCGATTCTAGTTTTCTGTATTTCTTTTTCTATATTTCGATTTTAGTTTTCTGTATTTCTTTTTCTATATTTCGATTTTAGTTTTCGGTTGTTCTTTTTCTATATATTGGGATTCTAGTTTTCTGTATTTCTTTTTCTATATTTCGATTCTAGTTTTCTGTATTACTTTTTCTATATTTCGATTCTAGTTTTCGGTTTTTCTTTTTCTATATTTCGATTTTAATTTTCGGTATTTCTTTTTCTCTATTTCGATTCTAATTATTGGTATTTTTTTTTCTATATGTTTCGATTTTAGTTTTCGGTATTTCTTTTTCTATATATTTCGATTCAAGTTTTCTGTATTTCATTTTCTATATTTCGATTCTAATTTTTGGTATTTCTTTTTCTATATTTTAATATTTCGATTCTAGTTTTCTGTATTTCTTTTTCTATATTTCGATTCTAGTTTTCTGTATATCTATTTCTATATTTCGATTATAGTTTTCGATATTTCTTTTTCTCTATATTTCGATTGTTGTTTTGTATATTACGATTATAGTTTTCTGTATTTCTTTTTCTATTCTTCTATTTTAAATTTCTATATTCCGATTCTTGATTTCTGTATTACTTTTTCTATATTTCGACTCGAGTTTTCTGTATTTCTTTTTTTATATTTCGATTCTAGTTTTCTGTATTTCTTTTTTTATATTTCGATTCTGGTTTTCTGTATTTCTTTTTCTATATTTCGATTCTAGTTTTCTGTATTTCTTTTTCAACATTTCGATTTCAGTTTTTAGTATTTCTTTTTCTATATATTTCGATTCTAGTTTTCTGTATTTCTTTTTCAATATTTCGATTCTAGTTTTCGGTATTTCTTTTTCTATATTTCGATTCTAGTTTTCGGTATTTCTTTTTATGTATTTCGATTCTAGTTTTTTGTATTTCAATTTTTGTTTTCTGTATTTCTTTTTCGATGCTTCGATTCTAGTTTTCTGTATTTCTTTTTCGAAATTTCGATTCTAGTTTTCTGTATTTATTTTTCGATATTTCGATTCAAGTTTTCTGTATTTCTTCTTCTATATTTCGATTTCAGTTTTTAGTATTTCTTTTTCTAAATATATCGAATCTAGTTTTCGGTATTTATTTTTTCTATATTTCGATTCTAGTTTTCTGTATTTCTTTTTCAATATTTCGATTCTTGTCTCCTGTATTTCTTTTTCTATATTTCGATTCTAATTTTCGGAATTTCTTTTTCTATATATTTCGATTCTAGTTTTCTGTATTTCATTCTCTATATTTCGATTCTAATTTTCAGTATTTCTTTTTCTATATTTCGATTCTAGTCTTCTGTATTTCTTTTTCTATATTTCGATTCTAGTTTTCCGTATTTCTCTTTCTATATTTCGATTCTAGTCTTCTGTATTTCTTTTTCTAGATTTCGATTTTAGTTTTCGGTTTTTATTTTTCTATATATTTCGATTCGTGTTTTCTGTATTTCTTTTTCTATATTTCGATTCTAGTTTTCGGTTTTTGTTTTTCTATATCTTTCGATTCTAATTTTCGGTTTTTCTTTTTCTTTATATTTCGATTCTAGTTTTCTGTATTTCTTTTTCTATATTTCGATTCTAGTTTCCGGATTTCTTTTTCTGTATTTCGATTCTAGTTTTCGGTTTTTCTTTCTCTACATGTTTCGATTCTAATTTTCGGTATTTCTTTTTCTATATTTGGATTCTATTTTTCTGTAATTCTTTTTCTATATATCGATTCTAGTTTTCTGTATTTCTCATTCTATATTTCGATTCTAGTTTTCTGTATTTCTTTTTCTATATATCGATTCTAGTTTTCTGTATTTCTTTTTCTATATTTCGGTTCTAGTATGCTGTATTTCTTTTTCTGTATTTCGATTCTAGTTTTCTGTATTTCTTTTTCTATATTTCGATTCTAGTTTTCTGTATTTCTTTTTCTATATTTTGATTTCAGTTTTTAGTATTTCTTTTTCTATATATTTCGATTCTAGTTTTCTGTATTTCTTTTTCTATATTTCGATTCTAGTTTTCGGAATTTTTTTTTCTCTATATTTCGATTCTAGTTTTCGGAATTTGTTTTTCTCTATATTTCGATTCTAGTTTTCGGTATTTTTTTCTCTATATTTCGATTCTAGTTTTCTGTATTTCTTTTTCTATATTTCGATTTTAGTTTTCGGTTGTTCTTTTTCTATATATTGGGATTCTAGTTTTCTGTATTTCTTTTTCTATATTTCGATTCTAGTTTTCGGTATTTCTTTTTATGTATTTCTATATTTCGTTTCTAGTTTTCTGTTTTTCTTTTTCTATATTTCGATTTTAGATTTAGTAATTTCTTTTTATCTTTATTTCGATTTTAATTTTCGTATTTCTTTTTCTATATATTTCGATTCTAGTTTTCGGTTTTTCTTTTTCTATATTTCTATATTTCGTTTCTAGTTTTCTGTTTTTCTTTTTCTACATTTCGATTCTAATTTTCAGTATTTCTTTTTCTATGTATTTCGATTCTAGTTTTCTGTATTTCTTTTTCTATATTTCGATTCTAGTTTTCTGTATTTCTTTTTCTATATTTTGATTCTAGTTTTCTGTATTTCTTTTTCTATATTTCGATTCTAATTTTCGGTATTTCTTTTTCTCTATTTCGATTCTAATTATTGGTATTTCTTTTTCTATATGTCTCGATTTTAGTTTTCGGTATTTCTTTCTCTATATGTTTCGATTTTAGTTTTCGGTATTTCTTTTTCTATATATTTCGATTCTAGTTTTCTGTATTTCATTTTCTATATTTCGATTCTAATTTTTGGTATTTCTTTTTCTATATTTTTATATTTCGATTCTAGTTTTCTGTATTTCTTTTTCTAAATTTCGATTCTAGTTTTCAGTATTTCATTTTCTATATTTCGATTCTAGTTTTCGATATTTCTTTTTCTCTATATTTCGATTGTTATTTTGTATATTACGATTATAGTTTTCTTTATTTCTTTTTCTATTCTTCTATTCTAAATTTCTATATTCCGATTCATGATTTCTGTATTACTTTTTCTATGTTTCGACTCGAGTTTTCTGTATTTATTTTTTTATATTTCGATTTTTTTTTCTGTATTTCTTTTCCTATATTTCGATTCTAGTTTTCTGTATTTCTTTTTCAACATTTCGATTTCAGTTTTTAGTATTTTTTTTCTATATATTTCGATTCTAGTTTTCTGTATTTTTTTTCTATATTTCGATTCTAGTTTTCGGTATTTCTTTTTCTATATTTCTATTCTAGTTTTCTGTATTTCTATTTTTGTTTTCTGTATTTCTTTTTCGATGTGTTGCGATACAGAGAAGGGGTGGGTTTAGGACCCCCTTTCCATACGCTGAGGGAATTCCAACCCCCACACATGTTATAGTATTATCCTTTATGCTTGCGTACACCTGTATACCAGACATGGAGAATAAAAGAATTTGAAAGATTAAGACACATTTATTTTTGAGATGAACACGTGGATAAACACACAAGGCATGGGAAAGAAATGATTTGAAATGGCACAATTGCGTTAATGAAAGTATGCACATTTCTACCGCCATAAAACTTTAAACACGACATGGCATAAATTTGATGCTTACCGATAATTCAAGTTACCAATACTCCTTCGTTGACAACAAATTGCGCATTCACACAATCGCGGGCTCCACAGCAACACAAGCATAATATTTACGATAATGACACATCACGATTTAACCTGAACTTGCAACATGGTGTCGAATTATATGAAGCGCCGCACCATTCACAACGTGAATTCGATCCTCGACTAAATAAACACAGGAAACCGATTGCCTATAATTATAATTTATATGATTTTGCGCAACACTTTGAAAAGCACTTTTCTGGGCTCTCACATCCATAAAACACTCGCCCCTTTGATAATAAGTGATTCACTGATAGACATTCACTGCCGATGTGCTGTCGCTCACTGCTGATTTTCGTCGTCATTGCTGAGACTATCTCTGTTCTGGACTGCTCTCTCGCTGACGCGCTGCCGCGCTGCCGCGGTGCCTTCCCCGCTCCACCTTGACGCTGAAGTTCTGGTGCCGGGAATTACTTAAGAGTTTCGTTGTGCGCCAATTCACTGCAATTTTGTGCGTTGATCTTCTCCATGTTGGTGAACGAACTTGACTGTTGATACTCGCAACGTTAACAATTGCGTGGCCCCAAGTCTTGACGCTGAAGTTGCCTGTGAGTTCGTCCCCGAAGCAGAGATGTTTGAATGCTTCGTAGTTGACAACATTTACACTTGCCGATAACCGCTGCCTCGCCGCTGTGCTACGAATGCCTCCTGACGCACGTCAGTCCTTTGAAGCTTGCTGATACACTGGACGCCTCCTCTCGAGACTACGATGGTTAACTTTCACCTTAGATGTTGGATTTTGGCTGCTCATGTCGAAAATGTGCCGGCGGCGCTCTTCACTTGCAGTCAACACCGGACTTGGTATAATGCCGGGTAATACCGGCGTCTGCCGGTATTCCGGCTGCAAAACCCCTCCTTGATTATGCGTCTCTCTCTCGTAGCGTCACCGAGTCGAAAATTCCTCTCTAGGCTTCATCTACCCTCCTTATAAGCGTTACGCTTCCTTCTTTCGAGATCAGTCTCGAAGCTTCTATTCTACAGAGGCAGCATCTGCAACCTCATTGGCGGAATCCTTGCTTATTCTGACGTCTGGGACTCTCATTGGTGTGTTCTCAGACACACCTTCTTGCGTCATTCCTTTGGCAAGCGGTGATTGGCTCAGGTCGTGCGGGCCTCTGTTACTCCGTCACGCCCGCCTCCTTGCTCTACAAAGCCTCGGCTTGTGTTGTGCCTGTGTATGTGTGCTTCGATGTGTGTTTGTGTTGCATGGACGCCTGGACCGTAGAAGTTTGGACGAAGCGCCAACCGCCTTGTGACACCTTGATATATGACATCCTGTTTCAAGCACTTGAGAGCGCTTGCACAAAGAACCGACCCTCGCCGACACGACACACAACACATTACAATGTTTGTAGCCCCGCAGAATGTTTACCCTTCTTTTAAAATGTTATAGCTTCACGGAATTTAGCCCAAAAATAAAATGTGATATGATTTTGCCAAATATATATGCCTTATTTATTCTATTTCACCACAGATGCTTCGATTCTAGTTTTCTGTATTTCTTTTTCTAGATGTCGATTCTAGTTTTCTGTATTTCTACTATTGTTTTCTGTATTTCTTTTTCTAGATTTCGATTCTAGTTTTCTGTATTTCTTTTCCGAAATTTCGATTCTAGTTTTCTGTATTTCTTTTTCGATATTTCGATTTAAGTTTTCTGTATTTCTTCTTCTATATTTCGATTTCAGTTTTTAGTATTTCTTTTTCTATATATATCGATTCTAGTTTTCGGTATTTATTTTTTCTATATTTCGTTTCTAGTTTTCTGTATTTCTTTTTCTATATTTCGATTCTAGTCTTCTGTATTTCTTTTTCTATATTTTGATTCTAGTTTTCTGTATTTCCTTTTCTATATTTCGATTCTAGTTTTCTGTATCTCTTCTTCTATATTTCGATTCTAGTTTTCGGTATTTCTTTTTCTATATTCCGATTCTAGTCTTATGTATTTTTTTTCTATATTTCGATTCTAGTTTTCTGTACTTTTTGTTCTACATTTCGATTCTAGTTTTTTGTACTTCTTGTTTTATATTTCGATTCTAGTTTTCTGTTTTTCTATTTTTGTTTTCTGTATTTCTTTTACGATGCTTCGATTCTAGTTTTCTGTATTTCTTTTTCTATATTTCGATTTCAGTTTTCTGTATTTCTTTTTCTATATTTCGATTCTAGTTTTTTGTATTTCTTTTTCTGTATTTCGATTCTAGTTTTCGGTTTTTCTTCTTCTATATGTTTCGATTCTAATTTTCGGTTGTTCTTTTTCTCTATTTCGATTCTAATTATTGGTATTTCTTTTTCTATATGTTTCGATTTTAGTTTTCGGTATTTCTTTTTCTATATGTTTCGATTTTAGTTTTCGGTATTTTTTTTTCTATATATTTCGATTCTAGTTTTCTGTATTTCATTTTCTATATTTCGATTCTAATTTTTGGTATTTCTTTTTCTATATTTTAATATTTCGATTCTAGTTTTCTGTATTTCTTTTTCTATATTTCGATGCTAGTTTTCTGTATTTCTATTATTGTTTTCTGTATTTCTTTTTCGATGCTTCGATTCTAGTTTTCTGTATTTCTTTTTCTAGATGTCGATTCTAGTTTTCTGTATTTCTATTATTGTTTTCTGTATTTCTTTTTCGATGCTCCGATTCTAGTTTTCTGTATTTCTTTTTCTAGATTTCGATTCTAGTTTTCTGTATTTCTTTTTCGATATTTCGATTCAAGTTTTCTGTATTTCTTTTTCTATATTTCGATTCTAGTTTTCTGTATTTCGTTTTCTATATATGTCGATTCTAGTTTTCTGTATTTCTTTTTCTATATTTCGATTCTAGTTTTCTGTATTTCGTTTTCTATATATGTCGATTCTAGTTTTCTGTATTTATTTTTTCTGTATTTCGATTCTAGTTTTTTGTATTTCTTTTTCTATATTTCGATTCTAGTCTTCTGTATTTCTTTTTCTATATTTCGATTCTAGTTTTCTGTATTTCTTTTTCTATATTTCGATTCTAGTTTTTTGTATTTCTTTTTCTATATTTCGATTCTAGTTTTCTGTATTTCTTTTTCTACATTTCGATTCTAGTCTTCTGTATTTCTTTTTCTATATTTGGATTCTATTTTTCTGTAATTCTTTTTCTATATATCGATTCTAGTTTTCTGTATTTCTCTTTCTATATTTCGATTCTAGTTTTCTGTATTTCTTTTTCTATATATCGATTCTAGTTTTCTGTATTTCTTTTTCTATATTTCGGTTCTAGCATGCTGTATTTCTTTTTCTGTATTTCGATTCTAGTTTTCTGTATTTCTTTTTCAATATTTCGATTCTAGTTTTCGGTATTTCTTTTTCTATATTTCGATTCTAGTTTTCGGTATTTCTTTTTATGTATTTCTATATTTCGTTTCTAGTTTTCTGTTTTTCTTTTTCTATATTTCGATTTTAGTTTTAGTAATTTCTTTTTATCTTTATTTCGATTTTAATTTTTGTATTTCTTTTTCTATATATTTCGATTCTAGTTTTCGGTTTTTCTTTTTCTATATTTCTATATTTCGTTTCTAGTTTTCTGTTTTTCTTTTTCTACATTTCGATTCTAATTTTCAGTATTTCTTTTTCTATGTATTTCGATTCTAGTTTTCTGTATTTCTTTTTCTATATTTCGATTCTAGTTTTCTGTATTTCTTTTTCTATATTTTGATTCTAGTTTTCTGTATTTCTTTTTCTATATTTCGATTCTAATTTTCGGTATTTCTTTTTCTCTATTTCGATTCTAATTATTGGTATTTCTTTTTCTATATGTTTCGATTTTAGTTTTCGGTATTTCTTTCTCTATATGTTTCGATTTTAGTTTTCGGTATTTCTTTTTCTATATATTTCGATTCTAGTTTTCTGTATTTCATTTTCTATATTTCGATTCTAATTTTTGGTATTTCTTTTTCTATATTTTTATATTTCGATTCTAGTTTTCTGTATTTCTTTTTCTATATTTCGATTCTAGTTTTCAGTATTTCATTTTCTATATTTCGATTCTAGTTTTCGATATTTCTTTTTCTCTATATTTCGATTGTTATTTTGTATATTACGATTATAGTTTTCTGTATTTCTTTTTCTATTCTTCTATTCTAAATTTCTATATTCCGATTCTTGATTTCTGTATTACTTTTTCTATGTTTCGACGCGAGTTTTCTGTATTTATTTTTTTATATTTCGATTTTTTTTCTGTATTTCTTTTCCTATATTTCGATTCTAGTTTTCGTTATTTCTTTTTCAACATTTCGATTTCAGTTTTTAGTATTTCTTTTTCTATATATTTCGATTCTAGTTTTCTGTATTTCTTTTTCTATATTTCGATTCTAGTTTTCGGTATTTCTTTTTCTATATTTCTATTCTAGTTTTCTGTATTTCTATTTTTGTTTTCTGTATTTCTTTTTCGATGCTTCGATTCTAGTTTTCTGTATTTCTTTTTCTAGATGTCGATTCTAGTTTTCTGTATTTCTATTATTGTTTTCTGTATTTCTATTATTGTTGTCTGTATTTCTTTTTCTAGATTTCGATTCTAGTTTTCTGTATTTCTTTTCCGAAATTTCGATTCTAGTTTTCTGTATTTCTTTTTCGATATTTCGATTCAAGTTTTCTGTATTTCTTCTTCTATATTTCGATTTCAGTTTTTAGTATTTCTTTTTCTATATATATCGATTCTAGTTTTCGGTATTTATTTTTTCTATATTTCGTTTCTAGTTTTCTGTATTTCTTTTTCTATATTTCGATTTTAGTCTTCTGTATTTCTTTTTCTATATTTTGATTCTAGTTTTCTGTATTTCCTTTTCTATATTTCGATTCTAGTTTTCTGTATTTCTTCTTCTATATTTCGATTCTAGTTTTCGGTATTTCTTTTTCTATATTCCGATTCTAGTCTTATGTATTTTTTTTCTATATTTCGATTCTAGTTTTCTGTATTTTTTGTTCTACATTTCGATTCTAGTTTTTTGTACTTTTTGTTTTATATTTCGATTCTAGTTTTCTGTATTTCTATTTTTGTTTTCCGTATTTCTTTTTCGATGCTTCGATTCTAGTTTTCTGTATTTCTTTTTCGAAATTTCGATTCTAGTTTTCTGTATTTCTTTTTCGATATTTCGATTCAAGTTTTCTGTATTTCTTCTTCTATATTTCGATTTCAGTTTTTAGTATTTCTTCTTCTATATATATCGATTCTAGTTTTCGGTATTTATTTTTTCTATATTTCGATTCTAGTTTTCTGTATTTCTTTTTCTATATTTCGATTCTAGTCTTCTGTATTTCTTTTTCTATATTTCGATTCTAGTTTTCTGTATTTCTTTTTCAATATTTCGATTCATGTTTTCTGTATTTCTTTTTCTATATTTCGATTCTAATTTTCTGTATTTCATTTTCTATATTTCGATTCTAATTTTCGGTATTTCTTTTTCTATATATTTTGATTCTAGTTTTCGGTATTTCTTTTTCTATATATTTCAATTTTAGTTTTCTGTATTTCTTTTTCTATATTTCGATTCTAATCTTCTGTATTTCTTTTTCTATATTTCGATTCGAGTTTTCTGTATTTCTTTTTCTATATTTTGATTCTAGTTTTCTGTATTTCCTTTTCTATATTTCGATTCTAGTTTTCTGTTTTTCTTTTTCTATATTTCGATTCTAGTTTTCTGTATTTCTTTTTCTATATTTCGATTCTAGTTTTCTGTATTTCTTTTTCTATATTTCGATTCTCGTCTTCTGCATTTCTTTTCCTATATTTCGATTCTAGTCTTCTGCATTTCTTTTCCTATATTTCGGTTCTAGTTTTCTGTATTTCTTTTTCTATATTTCGATGCTAGTTTTCTGTATTTCTTTTTATATATTTCGATTCTAGTTTTCTGTATTTCTTTTTCTATATTTCAGTTCTAGTTTTCTTTATTTCTTTTTCTATATTTCAATTCTATTTTTCAGTATTTCTTTTTCTAAATGTTTCGATTATAGTTTTCTGTATTTCTTTTTCTATATTTCGATTCTAGTTTTCTGTATTTCTTTTTCTATATTTCGATTTCAGTTTTTAGTATTTCTTTTTTTATATATTTCGATTCTAGTTTTCGGTATTTCTTTTTTTATATATTTCGATTCTATTTTTCGGTATTTCTTTTTCTATATTTCGATTCAAGTTTTCTGTATTTCTTTTTCTATATTTCAATTCTAGTTTTCTGTATATCTTTTTCTATATTTCAATTCTAGTTTTCTGTATATCTTTTTCTATATTTCGATTCTAGTTTTTTGTATTTCTTTTTCTATATTTCGATTCTAATTTTCGGTATTTTTTTTTGATATTTCGATTCAAGTTTTCTGTATTTCTTCTTCTATATTTCGATTTCAGTTTTTAGTATTTCTTTTTCTATATTTCGATGCTAGTTTTCTGTATTTCTATTATTGTTTTCTGTATTTCTTTTTCGATGCTTCGATTCTAGTTTTCTGTATTTCTTTTTCTAGATGTCGATTCTAGTTTTCTGTATTTCTATTATTGTTTTCTGTATTTCTTTTTCGATGCTCCGATTCTAGTTTTCTGTATTTCTTTTTCTAGATTTCGATTCTAGTTTTCTGTACTTCTTTTTCTATATTTCGATTCTAGTTTTCTGTATTTCTTTTTCGAAATTTCGATTCTAGTTTTCTGTATTTCTTTTTCGATATTTCGATTCAAGTTTTCTGTATTTCTTTTTCTACATTTCGATTCTAGTTTTCTGTATTTCGTTTTCTATATATGTCGATTCTAGTTTTCTGTATTTATTTTTTCTATATTTCGATTCTAGTTTTTTGTATTTCTTTTTCTATATTTCGATTCTAGTCTTCTGTATTTCTTTTTCTATATTTCGATTCTAGTTTTCTGTATTTCTTTTTCTATATTTCGATTCTAGTTTTCTGTATTTCTTTTTCTACATTTCGATTCTAGTCTTCTGTATTTCTTTTTCTATATTTGGATTCTATTTTTCTGTAATTCTTTTTCTATATATCGATTCTAGTTTTCTGTATTTCTCTTTCTATATTTCGATTCTAGTTTTCTGTATTTCTTTTTCTATATATCGATTCTAGTTTTCTGTATTTCTTTTTCTATATTTCGGTTCTAGCATGCAGTATTTCTTTTTCTGTATTTCGATTCTAGTTTTCTGTATTTCTTTTTCTATATTTCGATTCTAGTTTTCTGTATTTCTTTTTCTATATTTTGATTTCAGTTTTTAGTATTTCTTTTTCTATTATTTCGATTCTAGTTTTCTCTATTTCTTTTTCTATATTTCGATTTTAGTTTTCTGTATTTCTTTTTCTATATTTCGATTTTAGTTTTCGGTTGTTCTTTTTCTATATATTGGGATTCTAGTTTTCTGTATTTCTTTTTCTATATTTCGATTCTAGTTTTCTGTATTACTTTTTCTATATTTCGATTCTAGTTTTCGGTTTTTCTTTTTCTATATTTCGATTTTAATTTTCGGTATTTCTTTTTCTCTATTTCGATTCTAATTATTGGTATTTTTTTTTCTATATGTTTCGATTTTAGTTTCCGGTATTTCTTTTTCTATATATTTCGATTCAAGTTTTCTGTATTTCATTTTCTATATTTCGATTCTAATTTTTGGTATTTCTTTTTCTATATTTTAATATTTCGATTCTAATTTTTGGTATTTCTTTTTCTATATTTTAATATTTCGATTCTAGTTTTCTGTATTTCTTTTTCTATATTTCGATTCTAGTTTTCTGTATATCTATTTCTATATTTCGATTATAGTTTTCGATATTTCTTTTTCTCTATATTTCGATTGTTGTTTTGTATATTACGATTATAGTTTTCTGTATTTCTTTTTCTATTCTTCTATTTTAAATTTCTATATTCCGATTCTTGATTTCTGTATTACTTTTTCTATATTTCGACTCGAGTTTTCTGTATTTCTTTTTTTATATTTCGATTCTAGTTTTCTGTATTTCTTTTTTTATATTTCGATTCTAGTTTTCTGTATTTCTTTTTCTATATTTCGATTCTAGTTTTCTGTATTTCTTTTTCAACATTTCGAATTCAGTTTTTAGTATTTCTTTTTCTATATATTTCGATTCTAGTTTTCTGTATTTCTTTTTCAATATTTCGATTCTAGTTTTCGGTATTTCTTTTTCTATATTTCGATTCTAGTTTTCGGTATTTCTTTTTATGTATTTCGATTCTAGTTTTCTGTATTTCAATTTTTGTTTTCTGTATTTCTTTTTCGATGCTTCGATTCTAGTTTTCTGTATTTCTTTTTCGAAATTTCGATTCTAGTTTTCTGTATTTATTTTTCGATATTTCGATTCAAGTTTTCTGTATTTCTTCTTCTATATTTCGATTTCAGTTTTTAGTATTTCTTTTTCTAAATATATCGATTCTAGTTTTCGGTATTTATTTTTTCTATATTTCGATTCTAGTTTTCTGTATTTCTTTTTCAATATTTCGATTCTTGTCTCCTGTATTTCTTTTTCTATATTTCGATTCTAGTTTTCTGTATTTCTTTTTCAATATTTCGATTCTTGTTTTCTGTATTTCTTTTTCTATATTTCGATTCTAATTTTCTGTATTTCTTTTTCTATATTTCGATTCTAATTTTCGGTATTTCTTTTTCTATATATTTCGATTCTAGTTTTCTGTATTTCTCTTTCTATATTTCGATTCTAGTCTTCTGTATTTCTTTTTCTATATTTCGATTCTAGTTTTCTGTATTTCTTTTTCTATATTTTGATTCTAGTTTTCTGTATTTCCTTTTCTATATTTCGATTCTAGTTTTCTGTATTTCTTTTTCTATATTTCGATTCTAGTTTTCTGTATTTCTTTTTCTATATTTCGATTCTAGTCTTCTGTATTTCTTTTCCTATATTTCGATTCTAGTTTTCTGTATTTCTTTTTCCATATTTCGATGCTCGTTTTCTGTATTTCTATTATTGTTTTCTGTATTTCTTTTTCGATGCTTCGATTCTAGTTTTCTGTATTTCTTTTTCTAGGTGTCGATTCTAGTTTTCTGTATTTCTATTATTGTTTTCTGTATTTCTTTTTCGATGCTCCGATTCTAGTTTTCTGTATTTCTATTTCTAGATTTCGATTCTAGTTTTCTGTATTTCTTTTTCTATATTTCGATTCTAGTTTTCTGTATTTCTTTTTCGAAATTTCGATTCTAGTTTTCTGTATTTCTTTTTCGATATTTCGATTCTAGTTTTCTGTATTTCTTTTTCGATATTTCGATTCAAGTTTTCTGTATTTCTTTTTCTATATTTCGATTCTAGTCTTTTGTATTTCTTTTTCTATATTTGGATTCTATTTTTCTGTAATTCTTTTTCTATATTTACGTTCTAGTATGCTGTATTTCTTTTTCTGTATTTCGATTCTAGTTTTCTGTATTTCTTTTTCTATATTTCGATTCTAGTTTTCTGTATTTCTTTTTCTATATTTTAATTTCAGTTTTTAGTATTTCTTTTTCTATTATTTCGATTCTAGTTTTCTGTATTTCTTTTTCTATATTTCGATTCTAGTTTTCTGTATTTCTTTTTCTATATTTCGATTCTAGTTTTCTGTATTTCTTTTTCTATATTTCGATTTCAGTTTTTAGTATTTCTTTTTCTATATATGTCGATTCTAGTTTTCTGTATTTATTTTTTCTATATTTCGATTCTAGTTTTTTGTATTTCTTTTTCTATATTTCGATTCTAGTCTTCTGTATTTCTTTTTCTATATTTCGATTCTAGTTTCTGTATTTCTTTTTCTATATTTCGATTCTAGTTTTCTGTATTTCTTTTTCTATGTTTCGATTCTAGTTTTCTGTATTTCTTTTTCTATATTTCGATTCTAATTTTCGGTATTTCTTTTTCTATATATTTGGATTCTAGTTTTCTGTATTTCTTTTTCTATATTTCGATTCTAGTTTTCGGTTTTTCTTTTTCTATATGTTTCGATTCTAATTTTCGGTTTTTCTTTTTCTATGTTTCGATTCTAATTTTCGGTTTTTCTTTTTCTATATGTTTCGATTCTAATTTTCGGTATTTCTTTTTCAATATTTCGATTCTAGTTTTCTGTATTTCTTTTTCTATATTTCGATTCTAGTTTTCTGTATTTCTTTTTCTATATTTCGATTCTAGTTTTCTGTATTTCTTTTTCGATATTTCCATTCAAGTTTTCTGTATTTCTTTTTCTATATTTCGATTTCTGTATTAGTATTTCTTTTTCTATATATGTCGTTTCTAGTTTTCTGTATTTTTTTTTCTATATTTCGATTCTAGTTTTCTGTATTTCTTTTTCTACATTTCGATTCTAGTTTTCTGTATTTTTTTTTCTATATTTCGATTCTAGTTTTCTGTATTTCTTTTTCTATATTTCGATTCTAGTTTTCTGTATTTCTTTTTCTATATTTCGATTCTAGTTTTCTGTATTTCTTTTTCTATATTTCGATTCTAGTTTTCTGAATTTTTTGTTCTATATTTCGATTCTAGTTTTCTGTATTTCTATTTTTGTTTTCTGTATTTCTTTTTCGATGCTTCGATTCTAGTTTTCTGTATTTCTTTTTCTATATTTCGATTCTAGTTTTCTGTATTTCTTTTTCGATGCTTCGATTCTAGTTTTCTGTATTTCTTTTTCTATATTTCGATTTCAGTTCTCTGTATTTCTTTTTCTAGATTTCGATTTTAGTTTTCCGTTTTTCTTTTTCTATATATTTCGATTCTAGTTTTCTGTATTTCTTTTTCTATATTTCGATTCTAGTTTTTTGTATTTCTTTTTCTGTATTTCGAGTAGTTTTCGGTTTTTCTTTTTCTATATTTCGATTTCAATTTTCGGTTTTTCTTTTTCATTATATTTCGATTCTAGTTTTCTGTATTTCTTTTCCTATATTTCGATTCTAGTTTTTTGTATTTCTTTTTCTGTATTTCGATTCTAGTTTTCGGTTTTTCTTTTTCTGTATTTCGATTCTAGTTTTCAGTATTTCTTTTTCTCTATATTTCGATTGTTATTTTGTATATTACGATTATAGTTTTCTGTATTTCTTTTTCTATATTTCGATTCTAGTTTTCTGTATTTCTTTTTCTATATTTCGATTCTAGTTTTCTGTATTTCTTTTTCTATATTTCGATTCTAGTCTTCTGTATTTCTTTTCCTATATTTTTATATTTCGATTCTAGTTTTCTGTATTTCTTTTTCTATATTTCGATTCTAGTTTTCGATATTTCTTTTTCTCTATATTTCGATTGTTATTTTGTATATTACGATTATAGTTTTCTGTATTTCTTTTTCTATATTTCTATTCTAAATTTCTATATTCCGATTCTAGTCTTATGTATTTTTTGTTCTACATTTCGATTCTAGTTTTTTGTATTTTTTGTTCTACATTTCGATTCTAGTTTTTTGTATTTTTTGTTTTATATTTCGATTCTAGTTTTCTGTATTTTTATTTTTGTTTTCTGTATTTCTTTTTCGATGCTTCGATTCTAGTTTTCTGTATTTCTTTTTCTATTTTTCGATTTCAGTTTTCTGTATTTCTTTTTCTATATTTCGATTCTAGTTTTTTGTATTTCTTTTTCTGTATTTCGATTCTAGTTTTCGGTTTTTCTTTTTCTATATGTTTCGATTCTAATTTTCGGTTTTTTTTTTCTCTATTTCGATTCTAATTATTTGTATTTCTTTTTCTATATGTTTCGATTTTAGTTTTCGGTATTTCTTTTTCTATATGTTTCGATTTTAGTTTTCGGTATTTCTTTTTCTATATATTTCGATTCTAAATTTCTGTATTTCATTTTCTATATTTCGATTCTAATTTTTGGTATTTCTTTTTCTATATTTTAATATTTCGATTCTAGTTTTCTGTATTTCTTTTTCTATATTTCGATTCTAGTTTTCTGTATTTCTTTTTCTATATTTCGATTCTAGTTTTCGATATTTCCTTTTCTCTATATTTCGATTGTTATTTTGTATATTACGATTATAGTCTTCTGTATTTCTTTTTCTATTCTTCTATTCTAAATTTCTATATTCCGATTCTTGATTTCTGTATTACTTTTTCTATGTTTCGACTCGAGTTTTCTGTATTTCTTTTTTTATATTTCGATTCTAGTTTTCTGTATTTCTTTTTCTATATTTCGATTCTAGTTTTCTGTATTTCTTTTTCAATATTTCGATTCTTGTTTTCTGTATTTCTTTTTCTATATTTCGATTCTAATTTTCTGTATTTCTTTTTCTATGAATTTCGATTCTAGTCTTCTGTAATTTTCTATATTTCGATTCTAGTTTTCTGTATTTCTTTTTCAATATTTCGATTCTTGTTTTCTGTATTTCTTTTTCTATATTTCGATTCTAGTCTTCTGTATTTCTTTTTCTATATTTCGATTCTAGTTTTCTGTATTTCTTTTTCTATATTTCGATTCTAGTCTTCTGTATTTCTTTTCCTATATTTCGGTTCTAGTTTTCAGTATTTCTTTTTCTATATTTCGATGCTAGTTTTCTGTATTTCTTTTTATATATTTCGATTCTAGTTTCTGTATTTCTTTTTCTATATTTCAGTTCTAGTTTTCTGTATTTCTTTTTCTATATTTCGATTCTAATTTTCGGTATTTCTTTTTCTATATGTTTTGATTCTAGTTTTCTGTATTTCTTTTTCTATATTTCGATTCTAGTTTTCTGTATTTCTTTTTCTATATTTCGATTTCAGTTTTTAGTATTTCTTTTTTTATATATTTCGATTGTAGTTTTCGGTATTTCTTTTTTTATATATTTCGATTGTAGTTTTCGGTATTTCTTTTTTTATATATTTCGATTCTAGTTTTCGGTATTTCTTTTTCTATATTTCGATTCTAGTTTCTGTATTTCTTTTTCTATATTTCAATTCTAGTTTTCTGTATATCTTTTTCTATATGTCGATTCTAGTTTTCTATATTTCTATTTTTGTTTTCAGTATTTCTTTTTCGATGCTTCGATTCTAGTTTTCCGTATTTCTTTTTCTAGATGTCGATTCTAGTTTTCTGTATTTCTATTATTGTTTTCTGTATTTCTATTTCGATGCTTCGATTCTAGTTTTCTGTATTTCTTTTTCTGGATTTCGATTCTAGTTTTCTGTATTTCTTTTTCTAGATTTCGATTCTAGTTTTCTGTATTTCTTTTTCGAAATTTCGATTCTAGTTTTCTGTATTTCTTTTTCGATATATCGATTCAAGTTTTCTGTATTTCTTTTTATATATTTCGATTTCAGTTTTTAGTATTTCTTTTTCTATATATGTCGATTCTAGTTTTCTGTATATTTTTTTCTATATTTCGATTCTAGTTTTTTGTATTTCTTTTTCTATATTTCGATTCTAGTCTTCTGTATTTCTTTTTCTATATTTCGATTCTAGTTTTCTGTATTTCTTTTTCGATATTTCGATTCAAGTTTTCTGTATTTCTTTTTCGATATTTCGATTCAAGTTTTCTGTATTTCTTTTTCTATATATGTCGATTCTAGTTTTCGGTATTTATATTTTCTATATTTCGACGCTAGTTTTCTGTATGTCTTTTTCTATATTTCGATTCTAGTTTTCTCTATTTCTTTTTCTATATTTCGATTCTAGTTTTCTGTATTTTTTTTCTATATTTCGATTCTAATTTTCGGTATTTCTTTTTCTATATATTTCGATTCTAGTTTTCTGTATTTCTTTTTCTATATTTAAATTCTAATTTTCAGTATTTCTTTTTCTATATTTCGATTCTAGTCTTCTTTTTTTCTTTTTCTATATTTCGATTCTAGTTTTCTGTATTTCTTTTTCTATATTTCGATTCTAGTCTTCTGTATTTCTTTTTCTATATTTGGATTCTATTTTTCTGTATTTCTTTTTCTATATATCGATTCTAGTTTTCTGCAATTCTCTTTCTATATTTCGATTCTAGTATTCTGTATTTCTTTTTCTGTATTTCGATTCTAGTTTTCTGTATTTCTTTTTCTATATTTTGATTTCAGTTTTTAGTATTTCTTTTTCTATATATTTCGATTCTAGTTTTCTGTATTTCTTTTTCTATATTTCGATTCTAGTTTTCGGTATTTCTTTTTCTATATTTCGATTCTAGTTTTCGGTATTTCTTTTTATGTATTTCGATTCTAGTTTTCGGTATTTCTTTTTATGTATTTCGATTCTAGTTTTCTGTATTTCTATTTTTGTTTTCTGTATTTCTTTTTCGATGCTTCGATTCTAGTTTTCTGTATTTCTTTTTCGAAATTTCGATTCTAGTTTTCTGTATTTTTTTTCGATATTTCGATTCAAGTTTTCTGTATTTCTTCTTCCATATTTCGATTTCAGTTTTTAGTATTTCTTTTTCTATATATATCGATTCTATTTTTCGGTATTTATTTTTTCTATATTTCGATTCTAGTTTTCTGTATTTCTTTTTCAATATTTCGATTCTTGTCTCCTGTATTTCTTTTTCAATATTTCGATTCTTGTCTCCTGTATTTCTTTTTCTATATTTCGATTCTAGTTTTCTGTATTTCTTTTTCAATATTTCGATTCTTGTTTTCTGTATTTCTTTTTCTATATTTCGATTCTTATTTTCGGTATTTCTTTTTCTATATATTTCGATTCTAGTTTTCTGTATTTCTTTTTCTATATTTCGATTCTAGTCTTCTGTATTTCTTTTTCTATATTTCGATTCTAGTTTTCTGTATTTCTTTTTCTATATTTTGATTCTAGTTTTCTGTATTTCCTTTTCTATATTTCGATTCTAGTTTTCTGTATTTCTTTTTCTATATTTCGATTCTAGTTTTCTGTAATTCTTTTTCTATATTTCGATTTCAGTTTTTAGTATTTCTTTTTCTATATATTTCGATTCTAGTTTCCGGTATTTCTTTTCCTATATTTCGATTCTTGTTTTCTGCATTTCTTTTCCTATATTTCGATTCTAGTTTTCTGCATTTCTTTTTCTAAATTTCGATTCTAGTTTTCTGCATTTCTTTTTCTAAATTTCGATTCTAGTTTTCTGTATTTCTTTTTCTATATTTCGATTCAAGTTTTCTGTATTTCTTTTTCTACATTTCGATTCTAGTTTTTGTTATTCCTTTTTCTATATTTCGATTCTAATTTTCGGTATTTTTTCTATATATTTCGATTCTAGTTTTCTGTATTTCTTTTTTATATTTCGATTCTAATTTTCGTTATTTCTTTTTCTATACATTTCGATTCTAGTTCTCTGTATTTCTTTTTTCTATATATTTCGTTTCTAGTTTTCTGTATTTTTTTTTTCTATATTTCGATTATAGTTTTCTGTATTTCTTTTTCTATATTTCGATTCTTGTTTTCGGTATTTCTTTTTCTATATTTCGATTCTAATTTTCGGTATTTCTTTTTCTATATATTTCGATTTTAATTTTCGGTATTTCTTTTTCTATATATTTCGAGTCTAGTTTTCGGAATTTATTTTTCTATATATTTCGATTCTAGTTTTCGGAATTTATTTTTCTATATATTTCGATTCTAGTTTTCGGAATTTTTTTTCTATATGTTTCGATTTTAGTTTTCGGAATTTCTTTTTCTATATGTCGATTCTTGTTTTCTGTTTTTCTTTTTTTATATTTTTATATTTCGATTCTAGTTTTCTGTATTTATTGTTCTATATTTCGATTCTAGTTTTATGTATTTTTTGTTCTATATTTCGATTCTAGTTTTATGTATTTTTTGTTCTATATTTCGATTCTAGTTTTATGTATTTTTTGTTCTATATTTCGATTCTAGTTTTGTGTATTTTTTGTTTTATGTTTCGATTCTAGTTTTCTGTATTTCTATTTTTGTTTTCTGTATTTCTTTTTCGATGCTTCGATTCTAGCTTTCTGTATTTCTTTTTCGAGATTTCGATTCTAGTTTTCTGTATTTCTTTTTCTAGATTTCGATTCTAGTTTTCTGTATTTCTTTTTCTAGATTTCGATTCTAGTTTTCTGTATTTCTTTTTCTGAATTTCGATTCTAGTTTTCTGTATTTCTTTTTCTATATTTCGATTCTAGTTTTCTGTATTTCTTTTTCTATATTTCGATTCTAGCTTTCTGTATTGCTTTTTCTATATGTTTCGATTCTAGTTTTCTGTATTGCTTTTTCTATATGTTTCGATTTTAGTTTTCGGTATTTCTTTTTCTATATATTTCGATTCTAATTTTAGGTATTTCTTTTTCTATATATTTCGATTCTAGTTTTCTGTATTTCTTTTTCTATATTTCGATTCTAGTCTTCTGTATTTCTTTTTCTATATTTCGATTCTAGTTTTCTGTATTTCTTTTTCTATATTTTGATTCTAGTTTTCTGTATTTCCTTTTCTATATTTCGATTCTAGTTTTCTGTATTTCTTTTCTATATTTCGATTCTAGTTTTCTGTATTTCTTTTCCTAGATTCCGATTCTAATTTTCGGTATTTCTTTTTCTATATATTTCGATTCTAGTTTCGGTATTTCTTTTTCTATATATTTCGATTCTAGTTTCGGTATTTCTTTTTCTATATATTTCGATTCTAGTTTTCTGTATTTCTTTTTCTATATATTTCGATTTTAATTTTCGGTATTTCTTTTTCTATATTTCGATTCTAGTTTTCGGTATTTCTTTTTCTGTATATTTCGATTCTAGTTTTCGGTATTTCTTTTTCTATATTCTGATTCTAGTCTTATGTATTTTTTTTCTATATTTCGATTCTAGTTTTCTGTATTTTTTGTTCTACATTTCGATTCTGGTTTTTTGTATTTTTGTTTTATATTTCGATTCTAGTTTTCTTACTTGCAACAAAATCTACGGAACTTTAATGGTTTTTAATCGAATAAAAAGTATGCTATACGAAAAATCCAGATTATTAGCCATTCAATCCCTTGTGTTATCGCGCATTGACTACTGCAGCCTAGTATGGGGAGACTTACCTCAATACCTTCAAAGGGACTTACAAAAATGCATGAATTTTGCAGCCAAGGTGGTATGCAACGGTAATTTCAAAAGACGTGATCACGTAACCCCTCTCCTCAATAAACTCGGCTGGATCCCTATGCAAGAAAGGCTCCTCATGCAGAAGGCCCAATACGTATTCTCCTCGTTATATCTTCCTCAGAGCAATGCGGAGATAGTGCGTTTCCATCCACCCACTGTAACCAATCAAAAACCGAACAGAAACAATAATGTCTTAGTCAACTATCGTTCATCTCACTTAGGGCAGAAGGCTCTGTCCATATCAGGCGCCTTACTGTGGAACAAACTTCCCCTGAGTATTAAAGTCCCTCAAAGACCGAGAGAATTTAAAGCCAAAATAACTCGTCATCTTGTGTCTCAATAATAATCCTTAGTTACAGAACATACTGAATGAGTACTGACGAATCTCATTTACCTGGTATCTCCATTGCTGAACAATCTCCCTCCCTCATTGTGTTATAATTCAAGACATCAAACAACAGTTTTGAAGTATGCGTAGGTATTATGATTTGACCGCCTATACGTTGTCATTTGCAAACATGCTTACTTGAATATGTGTGTACGTATATAGGTGTATGTGCGCATATGGGTGTGTATATGTGCACGTACAACTGTGTGCACTAGAGTAGATGAACCAGTTCGAAGGTGCATTTTATGTCATTCCTCTCCGTTTCTGTGCAAGCATCAAACTAGACCGTCATGGTACCTATGTGTGTGTGTGTTGATCAATTACAGACATTCTGCACCATATTACAAAGATAATGTATTTTTTCTAATATGAAATTGTAAAGCATCCATGTAAAAAAAAAATAAATTCGTTGTGTGATCATCCATTTATACTGCAGTAATATACTTATTCGGCCTATAGTTATATGCTTATAATAATGTGATACCTATGTTTGTTTATCAATTGACGACAATTTGCGCCATATTTCAAAGATAATGTGATTTTTTTTTCTAATATGAAACCATTATAGGACATTAAGGTTTTCTTCCTTATTCACGTCCCACAAGCGTTTTCATGTTTCTGACTTAAGTAGACTGTTTTGTGCCACTATTTTTAGTACGAAATTTTATAAAATTCATGCTATAATAAAAGATATTTTCTCCGTTTCCCTCGATTGGAATTCTGGTTTATACTGACTAGTTTACGCTGATTTTTGCGCACATGCTTACTTGTGTAAATGTGTACGTGTCCACGCTATGCGTATGACACTCTGTAGAATGCGTATGTATTGCCTCGATGCATAGAAATGCATTTGCGTATGCTTACGAGTCAGGTGTAAATATGTGCGTGGGTATATGTGTGCATGTGTATGTGTAAATATTTACATGTATACGTGCATATATGTGTGTACTAGACTGACAACTAGCATTTTACTAGAGATAATGGTCTTTTTTTCAGTGCACTCTCAACTTGTAACATTACCTAACTCGTCATATCTTTAGTATTGTAAAGCATTCATGTAAAAACTATACATTTGTTGTGCGATCATCCATTTATATTTAAATAAAATGCTTGTTAACTAATGACCTTTATGTTAAAATTGTTGAATCAGAAATACAAAACCTATAATCTTCTTGGTCCTCTTGCTTATATGTACACACGTGTGTGTCCATGTTAACGAAACCGGTGTTCTTCGTAACCTAGGCACACACATGGCCGTAAAACGCGTGTATATATATGTGTGTGTGTCACGAGAATGTTACCCTTCACCTCCTTGTTAACAATTCATTAACAAGAAGATCAGGTTCTCGGAATAGAGGAATGGCACACCTCCAGGCTATATACACAACACAAATTAGATGAATTGTAATCGGCAATTACAGTACATATACTAAAAATAAAGGTACTCACCGGGGATCGCTGACCCACTTACGCAGCGCATTTTCTGGGCGCCCTCCTTGGTGTTACGATTGATCGTTTCTAATATGGTGGGGCATGATACACCGGATGAACTATGCTTAACATTTATAATTTCCAGTTATACGTCATACAAACATTAATGAGCGCACACACAATGAATGGTGTTAGGAATAATGCTAATTAAGTAATGAAATCAAATAGCATACGTCAAATGACTTACATCACATAATTACACAGAAACATTGGCTGGCCAGCCTTTAACCGCAGATTGCTTATGCATCCAAACACAACACAAATAATGCCTACAATGTCTCAGCGCCCCCAGCAGCCCAGTAGGCGAAGGTCACTTCAACCACAAAATTCGTCCGCGACTCGCTTCAGTTCAAAGGCCTATCTTATGCACTGTTCAGAAAATGTCTAGTGATGACGTCATCTTGCTCATTACGTTTCAGCATGTTCACACGTCGATTCCCTTCATTCGAGCTGATCAATCCTCAGATGTATGACTGAATAACCGTCCCGCCTGTCAAAGATAAAAATTTAACTTGTTACTTTTTAAGCGCATCAATGACTGAATGACCATGAATTATCGCAATATTTATCTCAACAATATCTTTACTCTTTCTTTTTAAGAAATGCATCTCTTACCCTCCCTTCTAGTGCAGCATCTCCATGTTCCATCAATAACTCCCACGGTGGGTTATGTTTTGATAAATTTCCCCTTTGTGAACGTGGTGACGGGAACACGTAAATTTTCTGCAAGTGAAACGAGAATGTGTTACTTTCTGGATTACATTATAGCGTGAAACTTAGTATAATTTTCAATATAGCCACTTTTCTTATTATTGCATTAAGCACGCTTGTTATTGTGAACACACCCGCGTTTCTTGGTTGCACCTCACGTTACGGTTTCGCCGGTCGAACTGTCCATTGTTCCTCCGACGCCTTGAGCCCTGGCGCATTCTCTTCGAGGGTTGTGCACTCTCTCCTTCGGCCTATGAGAATCTTAGGAGCCTCGGAGTGCCCGCCTACCTCTTTTCTAATTGGTAGTGCCGCCGCTCGCCTTTATTTCTTTCTTAGCATCATTTTTCTTCTCACGCTCAGCTCCTTCGAACCGACCGTTGGTTTGCCGACTCTCTCGGTCTGAGTGTCTCGATTTATCTTTGACTACAAGGCGACTTTGTTCGCGCTTGGGTAGGCATTTTTCGACCGTATCGAGTTTCCCAAGGCTCGCTCGCATGAAAAATTTGCTATAACCACAACATAGGCCCCTCCAGAAACAAGACACACTGTAAACATACATCGTTTGGCTCTCGCACCTTATCGCAGCCTCCTAACATTGCTGAGTTGAAAGAAAACATACAGGCGTAAAAAACATACATGTTGAAGCGACATAAAACATTCATGTTGAAGCGACCCCTCTGGCTGCTGGGATTATCTGAGACATTTCAAGACACAACTTCTTACGTAAGCACAAATTTGTTACATTACACACACTTACAAGAATTTTCATTTTTAATTCGCAAAATTTGATCATTCTGAACATATTCTCGACATGTGTGTGTGTATGTGTGTGAGTGTGTGTATGGATATATACACACATGCATACGTATATGTACATACGTGTGTATGTGGGTATATATTTATATATATTTTTCTTTTTTTTATGCTTCCTCAAAATGACACTTGTGAACATTGACCGAAACAAGCGATTTCATATATTATTTCCTGGCGTCAAGAATTGCGAAGTCTTATGTCATGTATATGTAAACTGTCAAAAGTGTTTTCACCCCACAATGAAAATGCATCGTCCATGAAATTGTGTTATCTCTTACAATTTTCATTACATGTATTATCAGATGTAGATTAAGCTAGATTAGGAGTTCATTGCCTCAATCATTTCTTTTGACTAGTGACACGAGTTTTTCAATACTCGTGTGTGTGTATCATCTAAGTGTATTAATTTTAAGATATTTGAAAAACCAATGATGGTACTTTTGTACCATCTCTATTGGAAATAAACCATTTTTTTTTCTTCTTTTTTATGTGTACATATATGTGTACGAGGCCTGTCTAAAAAGTATCCGACCTTTGGCCAGAAAAAATATTTCGAATACCTGTCGGAGTTGGGACCCTAATCCCCTTCAAAGTATGCCCCTTGTGCTTGCACACACTTAGCCCACCGATCCTTCCACTGCTGGAAACACCTCTGGTAGTCTTTTTTTAGAATGGTGTTCAGCTCTGTCGTCGCGTTGCCTGTTTGACTCCATCGATGCTGACTGTTTTCTTTGATGTCCGTGGAATTGTGCATCACGAATACGCACCGGAAGGACAAACAGTGACAAAGGAGTACTATCAGGATGTTCTCCGGCGACTTCGTGATGCAGTTCGGCGCAAAAGACCAGACATGTGGACTGCGAACAACTGGCACTTGCATCACGACAACGCGCCCGCACATTCATCCCATTTGATCCGCAATTTCTTGGCCAAACATGGAATTACGACCGTTCGCCAACCTCCCTACTCTCCAGACCTGGCTCCTTGCGACTTCTGGTTGTTTCCAAAATTGAAGACACCACTGAAAGGATCCCGTTTTGAGAGTAGAGAAGAGATAATGCGGAACGCGACGACAGAGCTGAACACCATTCCAAAAGAAGACTTCCAGAGGTGTTTCCGGCAGTGGAAGGATCGGTGGGCTAAGTGTGTGGAAGCACAAGGAGCCTACTTTGAAGGGGATTAGGGTCCCAACCCCGTCAGGTTGTTGAAGTATTTTTTCTGGCCAAAGGTCGGATACTTTTTCGACAGGCCTCGTATATATTTACATGTATGTGTGCACATATGTGTGTACTAAACTGACAACTAGCATTTTACTAGAGATAATGGTCATTTTCTGTTCACTCTCAACTTGTAACATTACCTAACTCGTCATCTCTTTATTATTGTAAAGCATTCATGTACAAACTATACATTTGTTGTACGATCATCCATTTATATTTAAATAAAATGCTTATTAACTAACGACCGTTATGTTAAAATTGTTGAATTAGAAATACAAAACTTATAATCTTCTTGGTCCTCATGCTTATGCGTACATATATATATATATATATCTGTATGTGTGTGTATGTATGTATATATATATGTACGTATATATATGTATATGGATTTGTATTTATATTTTTTTTCATGCTTCCTTAAAATGACACTTTTGAACATTTGCCGAAACAAGCGATTCATATATTATTTCCTGGCATCAATAATTGCGAAGTTTTATGTCATGTACATGTAAACTGTCAAAAGTTTTTTCACCCCACAATGAAAATGCATCGTCCATGAATTTGCGTTATCTCTTATAATTATTACATGTATTGTCAAATGTAGATTAAGCAAGATTAGGAGTACATTGCCCTCAATCATTTATTTTCGACTAGTGACACGAGTTTTTCAATACTCGTGTGTGTGTATCATCTAAGTGTATTAATTTTAAGATATTTAATAACCAATGATTGTAATATTGTACAATCTCTATTGGAAATAAAGTTTTTTCTTTCTTTCTTTCTTCTTTCTGTATTTCTATTTTTGTTTTCTGTATTTCTTTTTCGATGCTTCGATTCTAGTTTTCTGTATTTCTTTTTCTATATTTCGATTTCAGTTTTCTGTATTTCTTTTTCTAGATTTCGATTTTAGTTTTCGGTTTTTCTTATTCTATATATTTCGATTCTAGTTTTCTGTATTTCTTTTTCTACATTTCGATTCTAGTTTTTGTATTTCTTTTTCTGTATTTCGATTCTAGTTTTCGGTTTTTCTTTTTCTATATGTTTCGATTCTAACTTTCGGTTTTTCTTTTTCTTTATATTTCGATTCTAGTTTTCTGTATTTCTTTTTCTATATATTTCGATTTTATTTTTCTGTATTTCTTTTTCTATATTTCGATTCTAATTTTCGGTATTTCTTTTTCCATGTATTTCGATTCTAGTTTTCGGTATTTCATTTTCTATATATTTCGATTCTAGTTTTCGGAATTTATTTTTCTATACATTTCGATTCTCATTTTCGGTATTTCTTTTTCTATATATTTCGATTCTAGTTTTCGGTATTTCTTTTTCTACATGTTTCGATTCTAGTTTTCGGAATTTATTTTTCTATATATTTTGATTCTAGTTTTCGGACTTTCTTTTTCTATATATTTCGATTCTAGTTTTCGGTATTTCTTTTTCTATATATTTTGATTCTAGTTTTCGGTATTTCTTTTTCTATACATTTCGATTCTAATTTTCAGTATTTCTTTTTCTATATATTTCGATTCTAGTTTTCGGATTTTTTTTTCTATATGTCGATTCTTGTTTTCTGTTTTTCTTTTTCTATATTTCTATATTTCGATTCTAGTTTCCTGTATTTATTGTTCTATATTTCGATTCTAGTTTTCTGTATTTTCTGTTCTATATTTCGATTCTAGTTTTCTGTATTTTTTGTTCTATATTTCGATTTTAGTTTTGTGTATTTTTTGTTCTATGTTTCGATTCTAGTTTTCTGTATTTCTATTTTTGTTGTCTGTATTTCTTTTTCGATGCTTCGATTCTAACTTTCTGTATTTCTTTTTCTAGATTTCGATTCTAGTTTTCTGTATTTCTTTTTCTAGATTTCGATTCTAGTTTTCTGTATTTCTTTTTCTATATTTCGATTCTAGTTTTCTGTACTCTTTCTATATTTCGATTCTAGTTTTCTGTATTTCTTTTTCTATATTTCGATTCTAATTTTCAGTATTTCTTTTTCTATATATTTCGATTCTAGTTTTCTGTATTGCTTTTTCTATATGTTTCGATTTTAGTTTTCGGTATTTCGTTTTCTATATATTTCGATTCTAATTTTAGGTATTTCTTTTTCTATATATTTCGATTCTAGTTTTCTGTATTTCTTTTTCTATATTTCGATTCTAGTCTTCAGTATTTCTTTTTCTATATTTCGATTCTAGTTTTCTGTATTTCTTTTTCTATATTTTGATTCTAGTTTTCTGTATTTCCTTTTCTATATTTCGATTCTAGTTTTCTGTATTTCTTCTTCTAGATTTCGATTCTAATTTTCGGTATTTCTTTTTCTATATATTTCGATTCTAGTTTTCTGTATTTCTTTCTCTATATATCGATTCTAATTTTCAGTATTTCTTTTTCTATATTTCGATTCTAGTCTTCTGTATTTCTTTTTCTATATTTCGATTCTAGTTTTCTGTATTTCTCTTTCTACATTTCGATTCTAGTCTTCTGTATTTCTTTTTCTAGATTTCGATTTTAGTTTTCGGTTTTTCTTTTTCTATATATTTCGATTCTAGTTTTCTGTATTTCTTTTTCTGTATTTCGATTCTAGTTTTCGGTTTTTCTTTCTCTAAATGTTTCGATTCTAATTTTCGGTATATCTTTTTCTATATGCTTCGATTTTAGTTTTCGGTTTTTCTTTTTCTTTGTATTTCGATTCTAGTTTTCTGTATTTCTTTTTCTATATTTCGATTCTAGTTTTCTGTATTTCTTTTTCGATATTTCGATTCAAGTTTTCTGTATTTCTTTTTCTATATTTTGATTTCAGTATTAGTATTTCTTTTTCTATATATGTCGATTCTAGTTTTCGGTATTTATTTTTTCTATATTTCGACTCTAGTTTTCTGTATTTCTTTTTCTATATTTCGATTCTAGTTTTCTGTATTTCTTTTTCTATATTTCGATTCTAGTTTTCTGTATTTCTTTTTCTATATTTCGATTCTAGTTTTCTGTATTTCTTTTTCTATATTTCGATTCTAGTTTTCTGTATTTCTTTTTCTATATTTCGATTCTAGTTATCTCGATTTCTTCTTCTATATTTCGATTCTAGTTTTGTGTATTTCTTTTTCTATATTTCAATTCTAATTTTCGGTATTTTTTTTCTATATATTTCGATTCTAGTTTTCTGTATTTTTTTTTCTATATTTAGATTCTAATTTTCAGTATTTCTTTTTCTATATTTCGATTCGAGTCTTCTGTATTTCTTTTTCTATATTTCGATTCTCGTTTTCTGTATTTCTTTTTCTACCTTTCGATTCTAGTCTTCTGTATTTCTTTTTCTATATTTGGATTTTATTTTTCTGTATTTCTTTTTCTATATATCGATTCTAGTTTTCTGTATTTCTCTTTCTATATTTCGATTCTAGTTTTCTGTATTTCTTTTTCTATATATCGATTCTAGTTTTCTGTATTTCTTTTTCTATATTTCGGTTCTAGTTTTCTGTATTTCTTTTTCTGTATTTCGATTCTAGTTTTCTGTATTTCTTTTTCTATATTTCGATTCTAGTTTTCTGTATTTCTTTTTCTATATTTTGATTTCAGTTTTTAGTATTTCTTTTTCTATATATTTCGATTCTAGTTTTCTGTATTTCTTTTTCTATATTTCGATTCTAGTTTTCTGTATTTCTTTTTCTATATTTTGATTTCAGTTTTTAGTATTTCTTTTTCTATATATTTCGATTCTAGTTTTCTGTATTTCTTTTTCTATATTTCGATTCTAGTTTTGTGTATTTCTTTTTCTATATTTCAATTCTAATTTTCGGTATTTTTTTTCTATATATTTCGATTCTAGTTTTCTGTATTTCTTTTTCTATATTTCGATTCTAGTTTTCTGTATTTGTTTTTCTATATTTCGATTCTAATTTTCGGTATTTCTTTTTCTATATATTTCGATTCTAGTTTTCTGTATTTATTTTTCTATATTTCGGTTCTAATTCTCGGTATTTCTTTTTCTATATATTTCGATTCTAGTTTTCGGAATTTGTTTTTCTCTATATTTCAATTCTAGTTTTCGGAATTTGTTTTTCTCTATATTTCGATTCTAGTTTTCGGTATTTCTTTTTCTCTATATTTCGATTCTAGTTTTCTGTATTTCTTTTTCCATATTTCGATTTTAATTTTCGGTTGTTCTTTTTCTATATATTTGGATTCTAGTTTTCTGTATTTCTTTTTCTATATTTCGATTCTAATTTTCGGTTTTTCTTTTTCTATGTTTCGATTCTAATTTTCGGTTTCTCTTTTTCTTTATATTTTGATTCTAGTTTTCGGTATTTATTTTTTCTATATTTCGATTCTAGTTTTCTGTATTTCTTTTTCTATATTTCGATTCTAGTTTTCTGTATTTCTTTTTCTATATTTCGATTCTAGTTTTCTGTATTTCTTTTTCTATATTTGGATTCTATTTTTCTGTATTTCGTTTTCTATATTTCGATTCTAGTTTTCTGTATTTCTCTTTCTATATTTCGATTCTAGTTTTCTGTATTTCTTTTCCTATATATCGATTCTAGTTTTCTGTATTTCTTTTTCTATATTTCGATTCTAGCTTTCTGTATTTCTTTTCCTATATTTTGATTCTAGTTTTCTGTATTTCTTTTCCTATATTTTGATTCTAGTTTTCTGTATTCCTTTTTCTATATTTCGATTCTAGTTTTCTGTATTTCTTTTTCTATATTTCGATTCTAGTTTTCTGTATTTCTTCTTCTATATTTCGATTCTAGTCTTCTGTATTTTTTTTTCTATATTTCGATTTTAGTTTTCTGTATTTCTTTTTCTATATTTCGATGCTAGTTTTCTGTATTTCTTTTTCTATATTTTGATTCTAATTTTCAGTATTTCTTTTTCTATATATTTCGATTCTAGTTTTCTGTATTTTTTTCTATATTTTGATTCTAGTTTTCTGTATTTCTTTTTCTATATTTTGATTCTAGTTTTCTGTATTTCTTTTTCTATATTTTGATTCTGGTTTTCTGTATTTCTTTTTCTATATTTCGTTTCTAGTTTTCTGTATTTCTTCTTCTATATTTCGATTCTAGTTTTCTGTATTTCTTTTTCTATATTTCGATTCCAGTTTTCTGTATTTCTTTTTCTATATTTCGATTCTAGTTTTCTGTATTTCTTTTTCTATATTTCGATTCTAGTTTTCTGTATTTCTTTTTCTATATTTCGATTCTAGTTTTCTGTATTTCTTTTTCTATATTTCAATTCTAGTCTTCTGTATTTATTTTTCTAAATTTCGATTCTAGTTTTCTGTATTTCTTTTTCTATATTTCGATTCTAGTTTTCTGTATTTCTTTTTCTATATTCCGATTCTTGTATTCTGTATTTCTTTTTCTATATTCCGATTCTTGTATTCTGTATTTCTTTTTCTATATTTCGAATCTAGTTTTCTGTATTTCTTCTTCTATATTTCGATTCTAGTCTTCTGTATTTCTTTTTCTATATTACGATTTTAGTTTTCTGTATTTCTTTTTCTATATTTCGGTTCTAGTTTTCTGTATTTCTTTTTCTATATATTTCGATTCTAGTTTTCTGGATTTCTTTTTCTATATTTTGATTCTAGTCTTCTGTATTTCTTTTTCTATATTTCGATTCTAGTTCTCTGTATTTCTTTTTCTATATTTTGATTCTAGTTTTCTGTATTTCTTTTTCTATATTTCGATTCTAGTTTTCTGTATTTCTTTTTCTATATATTTCGATTCTAGTTTTCGGTATTTCTTTTTCTATATTTCGATTTCAGTTTTTAGTATTTCTTTTTCTATATATTTCGATTCTATTTTTCTGTATTTCTTTTTCTATATTTCGATTTCAGTTTTTAGTATTTTTTTTCTATATATTTCCATTTCTATTTTTAGGTATTTCTTTTTCTATATTTCGATTCTAGTTTTCTGTATTTCTTTTTCTATATTTCGATTCTAATTTTCTGTATTTCTTTTTCGATATTTCAATTCTAGTTGTCTGTATTTCTTTTTCTATATTTCGATTCTAGTTTTCTGTATTTCTTTTTCTATATTTCGATTCTAGTTTTCTGTATTTCTTTTTTTATATTTCGATTTCAGTTTTTAGTATTTCTTTTTCTATATATTTCGATTCTAGTTTTCGGTATTTCTTTTTCTATATTTCGATTCTAGTTTTCTGTATTTCTTATTCTACATTTAGATTCTAGTTTTCTGTATTTCTTTTTCTATATTTCGATTCTAGTTTTTTAATTTTCTTTTTCTATATTTCGATTCTAGTTTTCTGTATTTCTTTTTCTATATTTCGATTCTAGTTTTCTGTATTTCTTTTTCTATATTTCGATTCTAGTTTTCTGTATTTCTTTTTCTATATTTCGATTCTAGTTTTCTGTATTTCTTTTTCTATATTTCGATTCTAGTTTTCTGTATTTCTTTTTCTTTATTTCGATTCAAGTTTTCTGTGTTTGTTTTTCTATATTTCGATTCTAGTTTTCTGTATTTGTTTTTCTATATTTCGATTCTAGTTTTCTGTATTTCTTTTTCTATATTTCGATTCTAGGTTTCAACATTTCGATTATAGTTTTATGTATTTCAACTCTTGTTTTGTATGTATTTCTTTTTCTATATTTCGATTCTAGTCTTCTGTATTTCTTTTTCTATATTTCGATTCTAGTTTTCTGTATTTTTTGTTCTATATTTCAATTTTAGTTTTTGTATTTTTTGTTCAATATTTGGATTCGAGTTTTCTGTATTTCTATTTTTGTTTTCTGTATTTCTTTTTCGATGCTTCGATTCTAGTTTTCTGTATTTCTTTTTCTATATTCCGATTCTAGTTTCTGTATTTCTTTTTCAATATTTCGATTCTAGTTTTCTGTATTTCTTTTTCTATATTTCGATTCTAGTTTTCGGTATTTCTTTTTCTATACATTTCGATTCTAGTTTTCTGTATTTCTTTTTCTACATTTCGATTCTAGTTTTCTGTATTTTTTGTTCTATATTTCGATTTTAGTTTTTTGTATTTTTTGTTCTATATTTCGATTCTAGTTTTCTGTATTTCTATTTTTGTTTTCTGAATTTCTTTTTCGATGCTTCGATTCTAGTTTTCTGTATTTCTTTTTCTATATTTCGTTTCTAGTTTTCTGTATTTCTTTTTCTATATATCGTTTCTAGTTTTCTGTATTTCTTTTTCTATATATTTCGATTTTAGTTTTCGGAATTTCTTTTTCTATACTTCGATTCTAGTTTTCTGTATTTCTTTTTCTATATTTCGATTCTAGTTTTCTGTATTTCTTTTTCTATATTTCGATTCTAGTTTTCTGTATTTCTTTTTCTATATTTCGATTCTAGTTTTCTGTATTTCTTTTTCTATATTTCGATTCTAGGTTTCAACATTTCGATTATAGTTTTATGTATTTCAACTCTTGTTTTGTATGTATTTCTTTTTCTATATTTCGATTCTAGTCTTCTGTATTTCTTTTTCTATATTTCGATTCTAGTTTTCAGTATTTTTTGTTCTATATTTCGATTTTAGTTTTTTGTATTTTTTGTTCTATATTTGGATTCGAGTTTTCTGTATTTCTATTTTTGTTTTCTGTATTTCTTTTTCGATGCTTCGATTCTAGTTTTCTGTATTTATTTTTCTATATTTCGATTATAGTTTTCTGTATTTCTTTTTCAATATTTCGATTCTAGTTTTCTGTATTTCTTTTTCTATATTTCGATTCTAGTTTTCGGTATTTCTTTTTCTATATACTTCGATTCTAGTTTTCTGTATTTCTTTTTCTACATTTCGATTCTAGTTTTCTGTGTTTTTGTTTCTATATTTCGATTTTAGTTTTTTGTATTTTTTGTTCTATATTTCGATTCTAGTTTTCTGTATTTCTATTTTTGTTTTCTGTATTTCTTTTTCGATGCTTCGATTCTAGTTTTCTGTATTTCTTTTTCTATATTTCGATTCTAGTTTTCTGTATTTGTTTTTCAATATTTCGATTCTAGTTTTCTGTATTTCTTTTTCTATATTTCGATTTCAGTTTTCTGTATTTCTTTTTCTATATTTCGATTCTAGTTTTCTGTATTTCTTTTCCTATATTTCGATTCTAGTTTTCGGTATTTCTTTTTATATATTTCGATTCTAGTTTTCGGTATTTCTTTTTCTATATTTCGATTCTAGTTTTCTGTATTTCTTTTTCTATATTTCGATTCTAGTTTTCTGTATTTCTTTTTCTGTATTTCGATTCTAGTTTTCGGTTTTTCTTTTTCTGTATTTCGATTCAAGTTTTCGGTTTTTCTTTTTTCTATATGTTTCGATTCTAATTTTTGGTATTTCTTTTTCTATATGTTTCGATTTTAGTTTTCGTAATTTCTTTCTCTATTTATTTCGATTTGAATTTTTGTATTTCTTTTTCTATATATTTCGATTCTAGTTTTCTGTCTTTCTTTACTCTATATTTCGATTCTAGTTTTCATTTTTTCTTTTTCTAAATTTCAATATTTCGTTTCTAGTTTTCTGTTTTTCTTTTTCTATATTTCAATTCTAGTTTCCTGTATTCATTTTTCTATATTTCGAGTGTAATTTTCTATATTACGGTTCTAGTTTTCTGCATTTCTTTTTCTATACTTCTATTCTAGTTTTCTATATTCCGATTCTTGTTTCCTGTATTTCTTCTTCTATATTTCGACTCGAGTTTTCTGTATTTCTTTTTCTATATTTCGATTTTAGTTTTCTGTATTTCTTTTTCTATATTTCGATTCTAGGTTTCTATATTTCGATTCTTGTTTTGTATGTATTTTTTTCTAAATTTCGATCCTGGTCTTCTTTATTCTTTTTCTATATTTCGATTTTAGTCTTCTGTATTTCTTTTTCTATATTTCGATTCTGGTCTTCTGTATTTCAATTTTTGTTTTCTGTATTTCTTATTCTATATTTCGATTCCAGTTTTATGTATTTCTTTTTCTATATTTCGATTCTAGTTTTCTAAATTTCTTTTTCTATATTTCGATTCTAGTTTTCTGTATTTCTTTTTTTATATTTCGATTCTAGTTTTCTGTGTTTCTTTTTCTATATATTTCGATTCTAGTTTTCTGTATTTCTTTTTCTATATTTCGATTCTAGTTTTCTGTATTTCTTTTTCTATATTTCGATTCTAGTTTTCTGTATTTATTTTTCTATATTTTGATTCTAGTTTTCTGTATTTCTTTTTCTATATTTAGATTCTAGTTTTCTGTATTTCTTTTTCTATATTTCGATTCTAATTTTCGGTATTTCTTTTTCTCTATTTCGATTCTAATTTTTCGTATTTCTTTTTCTATATGTTTCGATTTTAGTTTTCGGTATTTCTTTTTCTATATATTTCGATTCTAGTTTTCTGTATTTCTTTTTCTATATATTTCGATTTTAGTTTTCTGTATTTCTTTTTCTATGTATTTCGATTTTAGTTTTCTGTATTTCTTTTTCTATATTTCGATTCTAATTTTCGGTATTTCTTTTTCTATGTATTTCGAGTCTAGTTTTCGGCATTTCTTTTTCTATATATTTCGATTCTAGTTTTCGGAATTTATTTTTCTATATATTTTGATTCTAGTTTTCGGAATTTCTTTTTCTATATATTTCGATTCTAGGTTTCGGTATTTCTTTTTCTATACATTTCGATTCTAGTTGTCGGAATTTATTTTTCTATACATTTCGGTTCTAGTTTTCGGTATTTCTTTTTCTATATGTTTCGATTCTAGTTTTCGGAATTTTTTTTCTATATGTTTCGATTTTAGTTTTCGGAATTTCTTTTTCTATATGTCGATTCTTGTTTTCTGTTTTTCTTTTTCTATATTTCTATATTTCGATTCTAGTTTTCTGTATTTGTTCTATATTTCGATTCTAGTTTTCTGTATTTCTTTTTCTAGATTTCGATTCTAGTTGTCTGTATTTCAATTTTTGTGGTCTGTATTTCTTTTTCGATGCTTCGATTCTAGCTTTCTGTACTTCTTTTTCTAGATTTCGATTCTAGTTTTCTGTATTTCTTTTTCTAGATTTCGATTCTAGTTTTCTGTATTTCTTTTTCTAGATTTCGATTCTAGTTTTCTGTATTTCTTTTTCTATATTTCGATTCTAGTTTTCTGTACTCTTTCTATATTTCGATTCTAGTTTTCAGTATTTCTTTTTCTATATATTTCGATTCTAGTTTTCTGTATTGCTTTTTCTATATGTTTTGATTTTAGTTTTCGGTATTTCTTTTTCTATATATTTCGATTTTAGTTTTCGGTATTTCTTTTTCTATATATTTCGATTCTAATTTTAGGTATTTCTTTTTCTATATATTTCGATTCTAGTTTTTGTGTTTCTTTTCTATATTTCGATTCTAGTTTTCTGTTTTTTCTACATTTCGATTATAGTTTTCTGTGTTTATTATTCTACATTTCGATTCTAGTTTCTGTATTTCTTTTCTGTTTATGTATCTTTTCTGCTATTTGTAAATTCGCCTACTAAGGCTGTCTGGCCGAAACTTTCAAATAAAAATGCTCTCGAAATAGTTGAATTTGAACCCAGTGGCTCCAAAATTTTCTAGAATAGCTAAGCTGAAAACAATTTTTGATTCAGTATGTGAAGTAGATACAATACTAGTCAATTTGGAATTAGTTATGAGGTACCCTTTTCAGGGAGATGCAACTCTTGCATGCAAGGGAATTGCGCTCTCTGGAGGAAGATGGGTGGTTCCAAGCTGAGAGCCATTCAGGGGTATTCAGCTACTGTATCTATGAGAATGAGCTCTCGCACGGGGAATATGTGAGGTTCCGAGCTGAGAGCTAGGTAGGCTTTTTTGTTGAAATTGTTTGTTTTGTTAAGGACCATCTTTTTTGGTTCACTACTGTTCCGACCCTTTTCTGTATCAGGCCGTAACAAACGCGGATGGGGTTCGAGAGTGACGAGCCGCAACGTGGTGTATAGTTTATTAGTACTTCAGAGTAGATACAGGCTTGTTAGTTGGCAAGAATCAGAGGGATCAGACAATAGGTGATGGTACAAGTCTTCTACAGTGCATCTGTGATCTTATACAAGTGCTTCCTTGATGGTAACGCGTCTGCTACTGGACAGTGATGACTCTTTCTAGTGTGATCTCTACGGCAGCGCACCTCAAATGAACGACGATATCTCTCGCCGATTCTATTTATAGGCGGCGGGCGCACATAATGCTCCCCCCACAATTTTAAAAATTCTTTATTACAAGAAAAATTTTTAAAACGGTATTCAATTAGAAGAAAAATCAATAGCTAATTCAATTCCACCAATCTAAAACAATAAATGAACTTAGCAGAGGGTGAGTAACGCAACATCAAAGTTTATAATTAACGACAATAAAAACATATTCCGTATATAATAGAAAAATCTCCGTATAAAATAGAATTAATCTAAGACAATGGAAGACGCTTCATCTAAGACGCTTCATTCTCATTATGACACATTGGATGCCTGACATTGTTTTCAAACAATTTGTGGCAGAAGCGCAGATCTTGCGGCTTCGCGCTCGCACTCTCATGTTGACATTTTCAGGATTACAGCTCAGTTTATCAACTTTAGCTGACGGCTTGATGAGCACAGCTCTTGATGTCGCAACATCAGTATGACAACATCCTAAGCTCGACATCTCTTCTGAAGGTGTTTTGCGCAAAACAATATTTCCTAACGCAAGACATCATAAAGTCTTAAGAAAGAAACTCGTAGAACGCACTTTTGTGTTAAACAGTTGAAATGATAACGCAGTAAAAATGAAAGAAAATCGCATCGTTGAAACAACAACTAAAAGTTTTTAATCAAACACAAATAAGAAATAGGGCACGCAGATACTTCGACAAATAAAAATCATTCTCGCCATAAAATGTAAATAATTCAATACCTCTAAAATTTTAAATGAACAAGTATTCGCATAAATTGAGTAATCGATAAACCAAAATGAAACAAATCATAATTATATACCGGAACACTGCATCGATTCGAGCATTTTCGCGAACATGGTTTAAATGAAATACGTAAAACACAAGGGTGGAAATACCAACTTAATATTAATTCATGAGTAAATATAAAAACATCCGCTTACCTCTCTGGTGAAAGATTAACACCGAGCGAAACATGAGTTCTTCGGCAAAGGCAATTTCGGAAAATTTTATAAGAATCAAAACTACTGCCTCGTAGGTAATGAAAAATGATACAGAAAAGTTGAGTTGATATTGAATAAAGCATCATTAAAGTTTTCACCAAAAAGAAACATTCAAATTATCGTCTGCGTTACCGTAGACTTAAAAATTGAAATTGGATAATCTTATAACCAAACATCGCACAAATTAGAACGGAACTTTTCCACCATTAGTATAACAACCAATCAGAATAAACAGAGTACCGTAGACTCGTAGAACTTAATTCTATCGGTAACATAACGATATAGAACGTGGAGTAAGATATAATATAATACGTAACAAAATCGAACACACGCTAGTTGAAGACTTCAAGTACGAATATGAAAATCGGGTTTCCAAATTATCGTAATGTAATCGTAATAAAATGTAAACAAAGTCATAATTTTTGAACGACTGAATTTATAATTACCTACTTTCAAGTTTCAAAATTTATTAAACCACGTTTTCAACATTACGAACATGGTAAAGTAACACTGTAAAGTATTAAAACCACATTAAATCTTCATGGTAAGTTACTCTTTTCAAATCACTGCGCGCGAAGGTAATCTCTTTCAGTAATCTCTTGACTGCATGCGAAGGTAAATTTCAGTAGTCTCTTTGCTGCGTGCAAAGCTCTGCTGCCACCAGGGCCATCGATGTTTGTTGACAAGCGCTCTGGCACCAGGCTGTCGTACACCAACGCGATGCCATGTACATGTACCATGTTACCGTGTTACAGATGTTGTGTTACCGCTCGCACACGCTCGAACTGAAATTGGAAATCAATACGAAAAACGATTAGCATGACCAATTAGAAAGAAAAATGAACACAATTTAAACAATTCTAAAAGCCATACCAATTTAAAACACAAGCATAAAGGTTTACGTAAAGTGAACTGCAGCTTGATAATGAACTTTTTTAAAAAAATCCTTTCAAGTCAATGATTTAAATGTCCAACAAAAACAAATCTCTTACTTCATTTAAGTTTTCTCAGAAAACGAATTCTGAATCAATAAAGATCAACTGAATTTCGAATAGACATTGAATTTGCTGAGAGATTGAAAACACTGTCTCCACGTTAAAATCTCGGCATCAGCAGCCGGATGTTGTGAGAATTTTCCAATCTGTATTTAAAGTGTGAATTCAGCACATTAATTCTCATCGAGACATGAGAGTGCGTTCTTAAAACGTTCCCAGACTATGCACGGGCAAAAAGATTAAATATCTGCAAAGTCGTTAACTCTTGCAAAACGTGCAAACAAAAAAAATCAAAACTCTCCACAATCATGTGCGTCTTTTACACAAGAAAATTACGTATTATTATACTGTACTTGTTGAACTGTTACACTGTGAACGGGTACTTTACGTTTCACTTATCGCGTTACGTTAATGCCTCAATCAAAAAGGTTAAATACTAAAGCATATACGAGGTTAAACATGAAGCATAAGCAAATACAACAAAAAGAATGATTGAACACGTAAGGACATACTTTTACAGTACGTACACAAAAAGTTGTCAATGCAAAAATCAATATTGACGTTAAATACTCTAAATTTTAATCGTTCAATCAATTGTAAATTATCCGTAGAAACCTTGGGAGACTTGACGATAAATTTTACATTCTGTTACTTTCGAATAATAAATTACACAGCATAAAACTATACTGAGTATGAAATTCGGGTAGGCTTGCAAAATGACTTTTATGATGCACTAGATCGTTTCAACGTGCTCAAAAATTATTAACTGAAGGATTATTAAATGAAGCCTCTCTCATTGACAAATGACTATGAAGTAAATTAAATTTTTACTCTCACACTGAATTAGTGTGGACTCTCACGTCCAAAACACGTCCAATTCATGACTATCCACCAGTCACACCAGTCACTAAAAATGTTTTAACAACATTAACAACATTAATGACATTTGTGGCACTTTACCATAATCTTTAATGGTCACTATCATAACTAGTTACCTAGTCATATACTGCTTCACAGTATTACTAACATTACTGCCTCGTGCCAATACTAACGCGTACGAAATGCTGAGCACAGCTCTCGGCCTTGCGCCGGCGTACAAAAAAAATATCTGCCTCTGCATCAAGCAAAAAAAAAAACATCACACTCACTCGTGTGCGCTGCAGTGCAGCTGTACTGGTAACTTTACTCGATACTCTTTACCAGTGATACTTGATACTCGATACTTGTTACTCTTTAACTTATTACCAGACAACCACGTGTGGTTAATTAACGGGCATCTATCGCCTCTCATTATTATTCGCCAGCACAATGACAACCGCAATCTACAATGCTAAACTCTGATCATCATGGTATCACTGACATTAATTCCAAGTTCGTGTTAATTAATTCGTAATTCGCTTCTCTAAAGCTTACTCACTTAATTGTCTGCGCGAATTCATTTCTACTTCAATACTTTGACCTCGCTGATAGAATTACCTGGTACTAATTTGCCTTTTCCCAGATAACCTCACAGCATTTCTGTCTCGGGGTTTTTCGCTGCCCACAGCATTTATCTCGGGGTTTATTAGCTGCCCCACAGCATTTATCGCTAGGCTATCTAGTTGCCTTCCGCCATTTTCTAGGCTCTCTATACCGTAGCAATTATTACTCTTTACGCCTCCTCTGGGCAACCACGTCTGTCATCAGACACTCTGCATTATTTACGGTATTCAAAAATACTTCATTCTTACTTTAACCGTGCTATCCGTGCACATCAGGTATCATCAGAATATCATGATTATTTAATTTCCGCCGACCACGGGCTACTTCTTTGGAATCATAAACGTACCCTTTGTCGACAACTCCTGTGATCCCGACAGATTTACTATTAGTGTCTTTCTTCTCGACATCTAAATGACTGTCCTGAAAAACACTCGTTGCCTGCACAAAAGTACTTAATCCTCCCTTTAATTCTCCTTGTACATCTGACAAGTAAACTTCTGATTCAATATGATTCTTCTCCACTTTTTCTAAGGTACTTATAATTGCATTCTCTGGTAAAACAATCGCTCTGTCGGAGCTATTAATCAACAACAACGGAATCTGTCTCCTATTGTTAACTCTCACAATTGCTTCGGCGACACAAACGCCTTCTTTTAAAGTTGCCTTCTTTATTATATATTCTCCATTTTTACACTTTCCAACATGTCCAACATGTTTCAGAATTACATTGGGAGCAATTTCAATTCTTTGAGTATGCACTCTTAACGGCCTTGGCCTTGTGAGGGAATTGGTAACTGCAACTGCGCCTCGAACAGGCTGGTTTTCTCTCTTACCATCCCTTTTTACTTCCTCACTTGCTTTCTCAGCAATGCACGTCCTCTTCTCTCTTAGCTTATTTAGGACTTTTTTCTTAGCTCTGGACGTAATCGTGTCTGCCATGAGACACTCAGTATTCTCTATTAAATACTTCAGACATGTTTAACACATCAACTCTCTCGACATTTTTAACGAGGGAATCTTCAGCACCAGAATTCTCCTCGGGATTTTTAACGAGGGAATCTTCAACACCAGACTTCTCCTCGGGTTCACAGGGGTTTGTCGCCGTAGAGTCATACTTAGTTATGGTAGTTTCATTTTTTCCATCGGCGTTATTTCTATCGAAAATGAAATCTTCTCCGCTGCTTGCTCTTAAAAATCATTTCCACTGTTAGTTTGGTAAGTTTCTACCTGGCCTTTTTCTGACATACGAGTTTTGTACTGTCCTCGCGCACGGACACGATTCGGTCTGCCTGGTCTGTTTAAATAGTCTCTTCTGGACCTACAATCTCTTGCGTAGTGTCCTAACTTATTACAACGAAAACAAGCTACATCACGCAGCGAATGCTCGGCGGCTGTCTGTCCTGAACCGGGTTTGTACCAATCAGTCGGTTTCCTAGCCACCCTGGTTTCCGACACACCTTGGTTTTGACAGTTGCACACTTGATTGTAGCAATTCGAGCAACGCTTTGTTTTAGATGTCTCTAATGCTTGGACTTCGAGAGTTCCTAACAAAAATAATCCTATATTCATAAACCTCCAATTTCCATTAGAAGAAAAATGTTCTACACTCCATAAAATTTTCTACATGCACATGATAATATTCTTCACACAATAAAATGATACTCACAATTTTAGTTGACTTAAAACAGGCTATTACAGCACCACAAAAAACCTAGTCAAGCTGCTTGACTGTTACTGTTATTCTGCTACCGTTACTGACTGTTGCGTGACTGTTACTCTCGGCGGCAGGCTGCTCCAGCTTACTTTTATATGCTAGAGACAATGGGCGCCAGAGGACAATGGGTCCTAGAGACGAGACAAAGGCTACAACTTCCTTTAACTGTTTCAGAGAACAATGGTTCTGCGCGCACTCTTACTGCGCTTGCACTGCTGAGTGATTTCTGCTTAACTCCTACTCATTAATTTTATAATGATCATTAATTTGAGCTCATGCTTATTTAATTAGCAAGCAAACATTATCGGCGTATACTCAGCTTGCTATTTGACGATGTGTAGCTCTCGTCGATCTTCTCGCAGATCTCGTCGATCTCTTCTCGTAGATCTCGTCGACAAACCGTTGTTGGTTTGGACCCCTCACATCATTTTCTCCTTTGAGTAGCGATGAGTAGACTGGTGAAGACTGCGTAGCGTGTAAATTTTCGATTATTTTTTTTCTCCCTCGAAGTGTTTCTTTCTCGAAGAGTTTCTTGGAAAGCACTTCGATTTTTTGCACTGACGTCTTTCTTCCTTTTCTCGATGCTCTGAAGTAATGTGATAACTGTGCGACGTTACTCCAAACAGGGTGACACTCCCCACATTTAAAATCACGGATCAGCAGAACTGAAGATCAATTCTTGATATCTTTCTTCTTCAATGGGCATTGTGGCAATGTGGATATCTTTAATGTGGCACTTGATGTGGTATCCCCATACATGGGTCACCAAAATGTTCCGACCCTTTTCTGTATCAGGCCGTAACAAACGCGGATGGGGTTCGAGAGTGACGAGCCGCAACGTGGTGTATAGTTTATTAGTACTTCAGAGTAGATACAGGCTTGTTAGTTGGCAAGAATCAGAGGGATCAGACAATAGGTGATGGTACAAGTCTTCTACAGTGCATCTGTGATCTTATACAAGTGCTTCCTTGATGGTAACGCGTCTGCTACTGGACAGTGATGACTCTTTCTAGTGTGATCTCTACGGCAGCGCACCTCAAATGAACGACGATATCTCTCGCCGATTCTATTTATAGGCGGCGGGCGCACACTACTGTCTGTCCTGTTTTTTAGTACGTACTACTTTCTTCTTCAATTTTTATCTTGTGTCATGAACTATTTTTCCAGTTTAGTGATTCTATGCTCCTTTGCATAGATTCCGCGTTTCCCTCAGTCAATACTAAAGGATGCCTATTCTCATTAGAACGTGTTTGTTGCGGTTAAGGAGGCTGAACTAATATCTAATCTAATCCAGGCTGAGTGTTACGTAGGCCTCCCTTTCTGCTGGAATATTACGGAAACTTAGTTTTCTTACAGACAATCTTTTATCTTCGTCCTGTTTTTCAGCATCTATTACTCTCCATTATCTTGTTTCATGAACTTCTTTCCAAACTTGATGTTCCAATGTGCAGGGATGGAGGCCTCCCTTCTTTTTTTGTTGAACAGGAACTTTCAATTACGGATAGTTTTTCGGTTTACATCGGTTCTATTTTTCAGCACCTAGAACTTTTTTCAACTACTATCTTGTTTCACAATCTTTTCTCCAAACTTACTGTTTCTATGTGCAGGGGATCTTGTATGGGAACACCTTGTGCATAGATCGCGCGTTCTCTCTACTCTATAGTATATGATGCGTTCACACTTTTTAAAACTCCTTTGTTGGTAGGGAGGCGTAAATTGACATAAATCTAATCTGAGGGAATGCGATTCTAATTTTGTTATTGCCGAATGGTTTGAGAGCAGAAACGTGGGAGTTCGCTGTATGATTGGAGTGGATGAGAATCATCTCGTCTAATATGACATATCTAATCTATACTCCAATAAATTTTCATGTCTGTACCTATGGCTGGAAAGACCTTTGAAGGCTTTCCAGCAACTGATGTTTCGTACCCCCCCTCAGGGGGATACAACTATTGTATCTATGGGAATTAGCGCTCCCAGGGGAAAAATGTGAGGGCCCGAGCTAAGAGTTAGGTAGGCTTTTTTTTTGTTGAAATAAAAGTTTTTTTGTTATGTTAAGGACCACCTCTTTTCGGTTCACTGCTGTCTTGTATTTCAGCACCTCTCACTTTCTTCTTCAACTTTTATCTTATTTCATTAACTTCTTTCTCATCTTACTGTTTCTATGCCCGTTCTGCATAGATTCCTCATTTTCTTATCTCCATACTAAATGGTGCCTTCCTTCTTCCTCTCTTCGATACGCTCTTTTTTGTAGCGGTTAGGGAGGCTTAAACTAACTTATAATCTATAATCTGTTTCGTACCCTTCTGAGAATCGTTGAGATTTTTCTGCCGAATTTAGTTAGAGGAATACTTATAAATTGCGCTAGCATTTTGTACTAGAAAGTCGTTAAAAATTGTTTGCTAGTACATAATGAAAAAATAAATTCTTCAAATTTACATTTCAAATACCGTCGTGAATTTTTTAACTAGCCTTTGTGAAGTCAGTTTAATGTTAATGCAACAATTTCCAATTGCTTTCTTAGCGTTTTCGTTTGAGAAACATTGGTAAGGTCCGTTTCTAAAAATTTTGTAACGTTTGCTGTAATTCATCACCGATGTAATGAATAAACTTCTATGGGGCGAATTTAAGCTAATTCCTAATTGAGGACGTTTACAACTCATGATATCCATTACCCAGGGCGTTCACACAAGTGAAATGTGTAGCGTAAATTTTCATTTTGATTTAATAGTTATGTCTATTTTTTTAATGTCGCGCATTGTTACAGACAAGTCTGTCTTGTTTATTACAGAGCGGGGATTGTACTCCATGAATGAGAATTTTATTTTTAATGGAATATTCATACCAAAGTCGACTCGTTCACTTTCCCCTTGAAAATATTAAACTTTAGAGCACTCGCGTGTGATTTAACTACCCGTATTATTTTGAACTCTGCATCGTTACGTCGTATTCATGCGTCTTCAATTTCCTCAAAGTTGAATTTGAGCGTTGACGTCGTACGTCGAATTCTGCGGTCATGGCAATGCGTGACGTCGTTCAAACCCTATTGGTCGACTTCAAACCTAATTAGTTGCTCGAAAGTAAATTGATGACGTCACAGTGCAGGTAGTGACGTCAACGAAACCTTATTGGTCGAATCGAAATAATCGGTGACATCCACACTGCAGGTGGTGATGTCATACAAACTTCGTCGGTCGAATTGAAATAAGATTGATCAGATACGAAATAAAATTAGATCTCTACATGACGTCACGTTCTACGTAGTGACATTCAAACTTTGATGGTCGAATCAAAATAAGCAAATGACGTCAGTACATGACGTTACACTGCAGGTAGTGACGTCAGACAAACTTCAGCGGCCGAATTGAAATGAAATTTTGAAAATCTTTTTCTGACGTCACACTGCAAGTAGTGACGTCAGACAAACTTCATAGGCCGAATTGAAATAAAATCCTGAAAATCTTTGTCTGACGTCACACTGCAGGTAGTGACGTCAGACAAACTTCATCGGCCGAATTCGAGTAAAATTCTAAAATCTTTGTCTGACGTCACACTGCAGGTAGTGACGTCAGACAAACTTCATCGGCCGAATTGACATAAAATCCTGAAAATCTTTGTCTGACGTCACACTGCAGGTAGTGACGTCAGACAAACTTCATCTGCCGAATTGACATAAAATCCTGAAGATCTTTGTCTGACGTCACACTGCAGGTAGTGACGTCAGACAAACTTCATCTGCCGAATTGACATAAAATCCTGAAGATCTTTGTCTGACGTCACACTGCAGGTAGTGACGTCAGACAAACTTCATCGGCCGAATTGAAGTAAAATCCTGAAAATCTTTGTCTGACGTCACACTGCAGGTAGTGACGTCAGACAAACTTCATCGGCCGAATTGAAATAAAATCCTGAAAATCTTTGTCTGACGTCACATTGCAGGTAGTGACGTCAGACAAACTTCATCGGCCGAATTGAAATAAAATCCTAAAAATCTTTCTCTGACGTCTCACTGCAGGTAGTGACGTCAGACAAACTTTATCGGCCGAATTGACATAAAATACTGAAAACCTTTGTCTGACGTCACACTGCAGGTAGTGACGTCAGACAAACTTCATCGGCCGAATTGAAATAAAATTTTGAAATCTTTGTCTGACGTCACATTGCAGGTAGTGACGTCAGACAAACTTCATCTGCCGAATTGAAATAAAATTTTGAAATCTTTGTCTGACGTCACATTGCAGGTAGTGACGTCAGACAAACTTCATCTGCCGAATTGAAATAAAATTTTGAAATCTTTGTCTGACGTCACATTGCAGGTAGTGACGTCAGACAAACTTCATCTGCCGAATTGAAATAAAATTTTGAAATCTTTGTCTGACGTCACACTGCAGGTAGTGACGTCAGATAAACTTCATCGGCCGAATTGAAATAAAATTTTGAAATCTTTGTCTGACGTCACACTGCAGGTAATAACTGCATTCCAATTCGACCAATGGGGTTTGCAGAAACAAGTGACGTCAGTAAATGAGGTCACAGTGCTGGTAGTTATTTGAACACTATTTGTCCATCCAAAATTCATTCACAAGTCATATTGTTAAAATTGATGTCAGCAAGATTGAAATCATTGCAAATTGGTGACGCTTCTGGACAGTGACGTTATTCGTTCCATGGTCGAAATCAATATAATTATGTCGACTTGTCCATGAAATATTGCGAGCAGTGCCATTTGCGTTGAACTTTTTATGCATGACGCAATGAAACTTCTCACTGCTGATGGTGACAATACTGCAGGCCGTGGCACTGCGCTATCAGTGACTCACTATCGGTGATTACGTCATTTTTTATATATATAACAAGGATATCCACTGTAAATGAAGATGCGAGTCCTGGTGCTTAATGTTGAAAATTATGAAAAGGTACCACAAGATCGAAGGAGTTCACTTTTATTGTCATAAAAAAAATGCACAGCTCATATCAGACGTGCACGTATTGCTGCAGCTCGTGTGCTAGACACACCGTATAACAATTTCTACATGAAGTCCCACATAGTGTCGGTTTTCGTAGGACTTCTTTTGAGATGATGAAGACCGTAACAAAAAAGACGAAGGACGCCGCGTAGATGACGAAATTTTGAAGTAAGGAACTAAATGCGTCATGGGTAGGAAGGTTATATATGCTACTTGTGGACGGTGAATGATTCACTCGTACATAGACCAGCCCGACGTGAGACAGACAACAGTTTTTCAAGACGAAAATAACAAGTGATTACATCTTGACTTTTGATATCATGAAAACCCGATAACGAAGAGGTCACAGCAACGACAATTTCGTACTTAGAATATTTTAAGTCTTAGGAGTAGTGATGTACCGATACCATTTTTTGGCCGATACCGATGCCCATTTTTTGGCCGATACCGATACTCCCATACTTGAAAATACAGATACCGATACTCCGATACTTAGAAATACCGATACTTTTACAATTAAATTACAATAAAAACACTATAAGCCCTATATGGGTGTCATAGTATTATTCACTAATATATCTAATAATATAACAATATTGACAATAAAGTTTTCGATTAGGAATAATAAAACTGCTCTTGCTATGTTAACTATATCGTTTGATTCGTTTCCCTCACAAAGTTTTTCGATTGCGTCATCTTTCCGCTTTGTTGTCGTATGATACCGTAATCAGTATGTATGAACAAATAAGTATTCACGGTTTAGCAATCTTAATTTGCCAACTAAGGTTATTATCCGACTAAATTTAATTGAAAATGATATATTTCTCCATTTACAGGTGTAAACTAGTAATTTAATGTAGCATTTAGTCTCAGAAACAGCAGCGTGAACGCAAGTAGCATACGTATCTACTAACACACAGTGTGCTGGCAAACACAGCACGTTTCGGTTTGGGAGCCTATCGAATTGTAATGTTCTATTTCGCCAAAGTATGTATTTTGGTGTGAAAAATACGAAAATGATGAACATTTTGTGGAGAAATTATTTATTGAGCCTGAAATTTGCTTATATCCATTAATTTTTTACAAAAATACTGCGGTTTATTGGTACGTTTTCGCAACGCAAACTTACACAGATCCGAGCCTATCATTTGTCGGTGAGTGCCTCCCTGACGTTTTTTTCATTTTTAGACTATGCCATACACTCTCAATCATTTGAGTGTGTTCACCTGTTGCAGGGTCCACGAAGTTTTCACTATGATTAACAGTGAGGTGTTTGAAATTATACCCTTGGTTTGGTTAGGTTAGGTTAGGAACTGTTAATGAATAATTTCTCCACAAAATGGTTATTATTTTCGTGTTTTTCACACCAAAATACATACTTTGGCGAAAAGAAAACATTACAATTCGATAGGCCCCAAAACAGAAAAGATCCGCAAACACGCAACCAACTATAAGATTGTTCATGAATTTTTCAAACATCTTAAAATAGAAGAAAAATGCAAGATTCGTAATGCACGGCGATTTACATGATAAAATTAAAATAAAATTACTAGCTTCGTAATATTTGACGATTCACCAGCTAAATTAAAATTGAATTTTTAGCTACTTCCATATTAGATTTATAAAAACTTTATAATGCACATTCAACTTATTTTAACTGGTTTGATTTTTGTTAGCCTGTCACATACTTTAAGAAATGGAAACTGCGTCAAACTGTATAAGTTTTAGTTGTAAAAGTATAATAATTTTATGTCGCTACTGTGTTCAACTATTCATGCTACATAGCTTTCACTTACTGACCGTACGTGACTCCTCGGGAATTAAAAGTAGTAAATTCAGTTAGCGGGCCCAATTAAACGCGGTAATTCAACAGTTAGAATACAAATTTACTAGGCATGAAGAGGCTCTTTATTTGATTATACTTTTGCTTTCACGATTTATGACCTTCATTCTTGTGATAAAATAAGTATTATGGAAAAGTATCGGTAAAATATCGGCCGGATTTTGTCGATACCGATACCAGTAAAAATGACCGATACTACCGATACCGATACCGATACCTCACTACTTAGGAGCAATGGAAAAATACGCGAAGTGAAGTAAAAGCAGATCATAACCCGTGCATGTGTGAATAACGCCACGCTTGACTGAGGCAAGTTATAATTGTGTTCATGAGACTCTTACTTAGACTTGTTCCAGCTCACCTTCGATATCCGGCGTTCTAAACTAACTCATCCTTTAGTTCCTAGCCTGCCTTGAAAAATTGGAAATCGTGCTCAACCCCTGGCTTTCGGTACGAAATAAGCTGTTTAGCTTCCATTCCCTGCAGAAGAGACTAGTATACGAGTTGTCCAATTAGATGTGGGTTTGCTTAAGATCTTCTGGAAAATGCTTTTCTGCATTGTCTTCTAACACGTACATTATTTGGTTACAACGACTATAACATACAGGGTGTTTCAGAACAAGAGATACAAAATTGCACAAGTAGAAAATGACCGAATAAACACTTTTTCTTCTATGAAATTTTCCGAAAAAAATTTTTGGTTTTTGAGCTATCAGCAGTTTATTGTTTAAAGGATGAAATTCCACGACAGCTAATATCTCAAAAATTCGAATTTTTTTCGGCCAATTTCATAGAAGAAAAAGTGTTTATTTGGCCATTTTCCACTTGGTGTGCAATTTTGTACTTCTTATTATGAGACACCCTGTAAAGACGATGCCGCACGCTGGTGAAGGTCCAATTCTGCATCCATCTCTTGTCTGGAAGAACTTCTCACTCCAATGTGACCAGTCTTCTTTTACTTGCTGTTCTGTAGATTTTAACTCTCGCATAAGATGCATCGACCCTCGAGAGTACCTGAAAATGCAACTGCATTAATATGACGAATCAGTCAGGAAAATAATGAAGGAAACATTTCAATGAGTGAAACGTATTATGTATTTGTATTCAATTGATAAATGTGCTTGTATATTTTGTTCCTGTTCAAAGAGAGACCATAGATATTTTTGCTCTACCCTGCAAAACTTGTGCATCACATTGCGACCCCTTTTTATTAAAATTTTCCGCTAAAAGTGCTAGTCGAAATCTGATTACACGGCTACAAATTTGATCAGTTTATTATAAACCTGCCTTTGGACATGAAAAAATCCGAAAATCTTTACTCGGGACTGCAGCATCAGCCTCATGTTGATGACAATATTTTCGCTCATGAATGAACCCAGCTACGATTGTAAAATAACTCAATACCTGGCCAAATTAAGATAGGCTGCAAGTCCGTTCTATAACGAGTAAACTTCTATCAACTTTTCTCATTTCTTTAACGAAACTCTAGTATTCCATCCAGATGGATGTCACATTTTGAGGTAGAAAGAAGAAACTCCAAATGTTCCTTGAATAATTTTCGTAAAAGTTCACGTGAACACAAAAATCAGGTTTCAGGGCCCAAGCAAGGATTTGTAGTTTGGAATAAAAATAGACGAATTTACCTGAACTGGTTCAGTTTCATCTTCTCGATTAGATTTAAATGTTAGTTTAAGTCTCTTGAATAACAGCAAAGAGAGGAAGGATGAAGGCATCACTTAGGATTCCTTTAAAAGAACTCGGAATCTAGGCACAAAGTGCATTCCCACACAGGGTCCCTTGCGCATAGGAACAGCAAGTTAAGAGGGAAGGCTATGAAGCAAGATTAAAGTTGAAAAGAAAAAGGTGTTGAAAAACAGGATAGCAGAGAACCGAAAAAAGATGGTCATTAACAAGATCAAAAACTTATTTCAAGAAAAAGAAGCCCTACCTAACTCTCAGCTAGGGACCTCACATTTTCTCCTTTTGAAAGTAGCAATTCCCAAGTTTAGTTTATTAGTTTATTAGTTAGTTTAAGCCTCCCTATCCTCAACAATGAGATGTAAAGAGAGGAAGGAAGAAGGCACCATTTAGTATGGAGTTAAGGGAACGTGGAATCTATGCAGAAAGGGCACAGAAACAGAAAGCTAAGAAAGAAGTTCATGAAACAAGAAAAAGTTGAAGAAGAAAGTAGTAGGCGGTGAAAAACAGGACAGCAGTGAACCGAAAAACAGATGGTCCGTAACACAACAAAACCTATTCTATTTTAACAAAAGAAAGCCTACCTAACCTTTAGCTCGGGCCTCACATTGTCCCCCTGGGAGCGCTAGTTCCCATAGATACAATAATTGTATCCCCCCGAGGGGGGCAATTCCCAAGGGTAAAAGTTCTATCCTCCTAAGGTGAACCAGAACTACTTAGAATGAAGCGTCCACTTCGGTTTAATATGCTAAGCCTCGTGGGAAAATTTAGCTAAGGTGATAAATTTTAAAGAATGTTGGTCTAATTGAGTGAAAGTGCTATTTGAGCACTCAATTTAAGCAAACTTTTATCATGTGAAGTACTGCAACAATGTAATTCATTACACATATTCCACTACCAAAACATGATACGAATATTTACTAATATTAACACTAACAACATCTTACGCTAAATTAGGTACCACAGTACCCTGTTTCGATCTGCATCGTGTAGGTGTATTGAATGAATTTATTTTTGTACTGGTTAGAACCGCGAAAAACAAAACGGTTATGAATTAAGGGTTAAAATTTGAAACTCACCCAAGTTATGGAACCTAGACGTCCCATAATCGTAATTAAGCATTACGAATGCTTGCATCGTGCGCCTTATATGATGCACTAATTTTACTACAGCTTCACAGGCAGAGAAGTACTCAAGCTCTCTGCATGATTCAAACCAGACGCAGGCACAGCTCGAATTCAGAGATGAACTCGAGTAAAAAGAATTCATCTATAGAAGGACTCGACAATTTCGCTGCACTGCAATAAAAATGCGCACAATATTTGAGGCGTACAAAAATCTACATCTCAGAGTATCAAGTTGATTATTTTGCGTACAAGTAACTTACGCGCCTGAACAGCACACCATCTTGAAGTTCCTCGTTTCACGATATTCTCAAAGAAAAAGAGTGAAATCAGTAACGTCGTAACTGCATTCAAGTGCTCATTTGAGGCGCAATATTCTGGACTAAGTTACTATTTAAATGACAGGTGAACTGTACTCGACCGCTATTTATAATAAATTGGATTTTCTATAATTTTCTTTATAATTTTACAACGGCTGTATTTTCTTAAGACGGCTCGATTTTATTCTAGAAAGCTTTTTGCATAAGATAATTAGATATTTGTATCAGCTTATTGTACCTTTTTATGAGACGAGAATGTGAGGTTCTGGGACGCAGACTCGCGTCACAGCAGCCCTCATCATCAAGAAGGACTCAAGAAATCAACGCCTTCTCCTCGAGCAGCTTCGTTGAGGTAAAAACCTATCTACTTGGAATTGTTCGTACAGTTTGAGGGGGTCCTCCAAAAAAATATTTTTTTTTGATTCAATTGATCTGAAATTTGGCCAGTATTTGTATTTTTGCAAGACAAACATATTTGAAACGCAAAATTTCTTGATTTAGGTCTTAGTTTTTCCGAAAAATTTGAAATATTAGTTTAAGTCATTTTAATACATATTTCAAATGAATAGAAGCCATTGAGTTTTTATGCTAGAACAAATTCAAAGACAGTTTTGGAATCCTTGGAACATTTCTAATAAAGTTACATTCAGGGATTTTGTCTTTAAATCTTTTTTATATATGCGATATTTTATCAATAAATAGAATATACCGAAATTTTTGTATTTGAACTATGATAAAAAAAATTAGAATGTAAAAATTGGAAAATTAGCAGTGTTACTTTGTTAGGAATGTTCCAAGGATTCTAAAACTGTCTTTGTTTTCTTCCTAGCATAAAAACCCAAAGACTTCTATTCTTTTGAATTTTGAAAATAAGTGACTTTACAGCACAGGCAATAAACCAAATTTTTTGTTGAAGTGTAATATAATGGAAAATTTATGTAATTGAATGCTGTTTTCATTTTTATTTCGATAATCTCCATGCATAACTTCATATTCACACTGTGAATTGAAATTTCCATGAAAAAAAAACAAAAATTTGAAAAAGAAAATTAGGAAATTTTAAATTTTCAGTCTGATTCTTATGAAATTTGACAATAATATGTAACTTTTGAAAAGAAACATAATTTCATCCATGCATTTTTTGATTCAGGCCTTAGTTTTTGAAAAAAATTGACATATTGGTTTTTAGTCAATTGGTATTGGTATTTAAAAAGAATAGAACTCATTGAGTTTTTATGCTAGAACAAAAAAAAGACAGTTTTAGAATACTTGAAGCATATCTAACAAAAGTATAGTCGCAAATTTTCCATTTCCTGTTTTGTTTTCTTTTTATATGGGGTCGAAAATTAAAGGTTTTGATCCCCCCCTGACGGGGGGGGGGGGGGGATTCTCTTGTCCGTAGCGCCGTAAAATTTTAGGACCGAATAGTCCATCACCTAAGGGTCCTCTTCCAACAAAACATGATATATGACCATCGGAGAGAAAAGGGGCCTCGGAGGACCCCCTTAAGAAGCGTACACTAAACAAATATATAAATAAACACACAACGGGTATTATTAGGTTAGATTACTATGAAAGTGCTTGTGCAACCTTTGCGTGTATGGAAAATTTTTGCATAAAACAGGTCTCACAAACAAATTTACACTTGACAATTTGGTTGACAGACAGAAAATTTTGATTATTTTGAAAACGTGGACGAAAATTTCATTTTTCCTCCTTAACCCACTGGTTTCAGGATTTGATATTTTAACTTTCTAACGAAATTACTGTTGAAAGATAATGTTGCAAGGCGCCTCAAAAGCACACCAACTTTAAATCAAATTATATAATTATAGGGTATAACGCTTTAAATCGTTACAGTTTCCTTAGACGAATTCAATTTTTAATTGTTGACACTCTCGTCTGTCACTGACTTGTCTCATATTTCAGCAGGATGGGCGGCGACAAAGAAGTTATAGGTCCAATTGTCGGCAAGAACTTCCTCAACGATCCTCGCAAGGCACAGTTTAACCTTTTGTAAGAACATTCAATGAGTAAAAATAGCGAGCTCTTAGAATAGATGGAAATGTTATATTTTGGAATTCAGCCGATAAGCTCATTAGTTCTGCAGAAGAAGGAGCAAGAACGAAAAAATAGCTCAGCCTACTCAACCTTGTTATCAAAACACGTAACTGACATAAGCAAGTTTAGGTTTTCTGTGAATAATAACTTAGTGGACCGCCAACTCCTCAAACCTTGTTGATAAGGACTGAATCGACCATGTTTTCCACTAGTGCCGAAAGGTTGGGATTAATGCGAACTAAATAAGAAATAATAAAACAAGACTGCAAGCAAAGGTGAGGCATTCTCACCGGCCAGAGACGATGACGTAAACCGGCAAACACTGCAGCGGAATGTTAGGAAGAAAACGTATAACATACAAACTGGCCCATGATCAACGTGACGGACGGAGATGCACATGAGGTTCCAGAGGTAGGAAAAATTTAAAGAGGAAGTAAGTGCAAAAGGTCGCAATGACACAAAAATGAATTGAACCTTTGTAAAAATTCTGAAAAAGGCCGATGAGAGGACTGGCGAAATGAAATGATTAGTCCTTGAAGCTATCGTCATATTTGACGTTACAGGTATTTACTACGTACGAAACTACGCAATTGCATAATCGCACCAAAAAGTTCGCAGAAAAAGTTCTAGTGCAAATTAATGTATGTTTTCTCTATCTGAGAAAAATGCATACCTGCAGGTTCTAAAAAACTACGCTAATTTTTCATTTCAGAATATTCCAAGCAAAAAATATCCCCTACCGTGTTCAAAGTTTTAACATTAAAGAATACATTTCATACTAGCGTTCTGGAACGTCATATCGTCTAAAACGCTATCAATTTATCAAAAATGACAAGCTTAGTAAACACTGATAATTGTGAATGCAGTTGAATGAACAAGTCAGTTTCATACCTTAATTCCGAACGAAAATTTGGGGCGTACTTTTCAATCCAAATTAAATCACAGCTGAAGCTAATGAAATAAAAATATAAGAACTGCAGATGAAGAATCAGACAAGACAGTTTATGCCTCTCTAACCACAACAAAGGTGTTCTCTATATGCGTAGAAGACACCATTAAGTATGAAATTCAAGAGACTCTACGCACAATGCGTTTTTTCCAACACCATCCTCATGAAAACAGCCAGATCGAAAGTTTATGAAATAGGATAAATTAGATTATTTGTTAGTTTAAGCCTCCCTATCCGCGACAAAGGCGATCCAAAGAGAGGAAGGCATCATTTAGTATGGAGTTAAGGGAACGCGGAATCTATGCAGAAAGGGCAGAAAAACAGTAAGTTGAGAAAGAAGATTATGAAACAAGATCAAAGCAGTGAACCGAAAAAAGGTGGTCCTTAACATAACAAAAAAAATATTTCAGCAAAAAGAAGGCCTACCTAACTCTTAGCTTGGGCCCTCACATTTTCCCCTTGGGAGTGCTAATTCCCATAAATACAATAGTTGTATCCCCCTGAGGTGAAAATGAGATAATAGTTAAAATGAACTGTGCTGTGAAAAATAGGGAAATGGAAAAGAAGATACGTGACAAAACAAAAACTTAATTTATTTAAATTTCAATATTTATATGCTATGCTGGCTTACCTTATTTTCAGCCGGTGACCTCACAGCCTCCTCTTGGGAACGCTCATTTCAACAGAGACGATAGTAGTCTGCCCGAGGAATTAGGTCGATGGAGACCTGCGAAGAGAAATGGAATGAGATAGGAACTAAAGCCAGTTGTGGAATCACTGATTAACGACAAAAAAAATGATCGACGATAGCTGTAGCAATGAAAATTTGCTGTGCTTAAAAATCTCAAGCAGTGTCAAGTGATACATCGATCGTACCTAGAATTCGTACAAATCAAAACGAGCCTAATTTAAAAGAAAGAAATGAGGAAAAAGATAAATGATACATTTCTAAAAATTTAATACAAACTTTCAGAAACCTGGTTTAAAAAACTCAATATACAAGTCCTTATATTAAATATATACGAGAACTTTATCCCGAGCATTGCTAGCTCAGCTGAATCTCATTCAAAATGTTATGATACCATGCAACATCCACAACCAATTTTTGCAAGTTGAAGAATCAAGATGAATGACATATACCCAAAAGTTTCGTCAATTTTTTTTCACGCAAGAGGTTTACTGCACCGATTTAGATATTGCACAAAGGAAATGACTAATCCATTAAACACTTTTAATTTGAACTTAAGAAAGCAATTTACAGCCCTGATATGAATCTAAATGAATAACATATACCCAAAAGTTTCGTCAATTTTTTTTCACGCAAGAGGTTTACTGCACCGATTTTGATATTGCACAAAGGAAATGACTAATCCATTAAACACTTTTAATTTGAACTTAAGAAAGCAATTTACAGCCCTGATATGAATCTAAATGAATAACATATACCCAAAAGTTTCGTCAATTTTTTTTCACGTAAGAGGTTTACTGCACCGATTTTGATATTGCACAAAGGAAATGACAAACACTGTTAAATATAACTAAAAATAAACAATAATTTATTCCTTCGTTCACTATTGAATGTATTTTAATATAGAACAAGAAAGGTTACAAACTCTCGGAAACCTAGACCAAACTGCACAATTTGAGCAGGAGAATTAGAGCAAATCGTATTTAAATGCTTCCATAATCAATGACTTGATAAAGTAGAGCGGTGCAGTCAATTAATTTTACCTGAAATCAGAACCATTACAAATTCAACTTGAATATTCCTTATTTTAGAATTTTTTAGTGAAAATAATGATAGGCAGATATTCTCGGTGAATACAGAAAAAAACGGGAAGCACAAATTTGAGCAGTATAAGTACAAAATCAATGCTGAATTCCCTTGATTCAAATGAAGTAATTAATGAAATGAGCTCAAAAAAGTTATCCTCAAAATTATTACAGTAAAGAGAACAATGGAACCATAAAAACAGCGAGTTAATGCAAACTGTATTTTTATTAATTAGTGCATAACATGTCAGTGATCAAATGATTTCAGTTTGTTCCAGGGTGGTGCATAAGTAATGTTCAATTTAAAGACCTTGGGTGAAAACGAATATGCCAATAACTACGGAAATATTTATTTGATCATTTACATAACCTCTATTGCTTTCAATGACCTCATTTCATATTGAAACAAGCTCATAAATGCCTCGCTTGTAAAATTCTGTAGGTTTGGAATCCAAATATTGCTTTTTCAATTTATTCTCTTGTTAATTTAAGTCCACTAACAAACAAATCGAAATCAGAAGTATGCTGTACGGGACGCGTCAAACTGTCTTGTAACTTCCCTAGGGGTAACAGTAGAATTCTCGGACACAAGAACGAACATTCAACTGATCGGAATCGAGTGTTCTTCGACGGCTTTTCTGCGGCTCATCTTTTAAAGTGAAATCACCACTTTGATAACAAGAAAATCATCTCCTGCAACTTCTTCCATTCACTACATTATCCCCATAAGTGTCCTGAATAGATTTTGCTGCTGCACTTGGATTACTAGAACATTTCTTTTGTGATCTTTAGATGGGACATATTGGTGTGCCAACTTTGGTGAAAAATTTGAACGTAACACAGATAGTCTGAAAGAAAATCGTTTAGTTCAGACATAGAAATGCATTAAACTTATTACAGAATGTAAATAAATGACCAATCTAATTCTAAACATCCGTTATAATAATCGGACATTACTTTTGAGGACAAATATGCGAGGACAAATGGAGGTGTGATAGTGGAGAGAGCATTTATGGATTATATTTATTTAAATCTGTGAGACAGGGATGTGTGATGTCGCCGTGGTTGTTTAATTTGTTTATGGATGGTGTGGTGAGAGAAGTGAATGCCAGAGTGTTGGGAAAAGGAGCGCATATGGTGGACCGTGAGGCTCTATGGCAAGTTGTAAGCTTGTATGGAGAGGGTGGGAGACTGTTGAATGCGATCAAGAGTTTCTACGTTGATAGCAGAGCATGTGTGAGAGTAGGGAATGAGGTGAGTGAATGGTTCCCAGTTGTGACAGGTGTGAGACAGGGATGTGTGATGTCGCCGTGGTTGTTTAATTTGTTTATGGATGGTGTGGTGAGAGAAGTGAATGCCAGAGTGTTGGGAAAAGGAGCGCATATGGTGGAACAAAATGGAATGTATTGGGAAGTGTGTCAGCTGTTGTTTACAAATGATGCAGCGCTTGTGGCTGATTCAGAGAAAAAACTGAGGAGACTGGTTGCAGAGTTTGGTACAGTGTGCGTGAAAGGCGTAAATTGAGGGTAAATGTAAATAAAAGTAATTGATGAGATGTTCAAGAGGTGGAGTGTTTGGAACTTTGGATGTGAGGATGAATGGTGAAGTGTTAGAGGAGGTAGAGCATTTTAGGTACCTCGGATCGGATGTCGATGTTAAGGATAGTATGGAAGTAGAAGTGAGGCATCGAATGAGTGAAGGCTGCAAGACATTGGGTGCAACGAGGAAAGAGTTTGAATGCAGGAGTTTGAGAATGAATGCTAAGAGGGGACTGCATGAAAGCCTGACCGTGCCAGTTTTGTTGAATGGAGCAGAGTCCTGGGGGTTGAGAGCAGCTGAGAGGACGAAGTTGGATGTGTTTGAGATGAAGTGTTAGAGGAGCATGTATGGAGTAACAAGAAGAGATAGGATCAGGAATGAGTTGGTTAGGGGGCAGACGGGTGTTATCAAAAAGTTGAGCAGGCGAGTGGATGAAAGAGTGCTTAGATGGTTTGGGCACGTTGAAAGAATGAATGTTGCGCGGCTGGTGAAAAAGATTTATCTGACGGAAGTGATCGAGTGGTCTTAGAGCGCGAGGTAGACCACGGATGGGTTGGATGAATAGGGTGAAACGTGCTTTGTATGAGAGGAGTCTGACTGTGGACGTGGCGAGAGGGATGACTGCGGGCAGAAGAGAGTGGGGGCAGTGCATCAGAAGGTAATTTTATTTTGACGCGGTACTGGAAGCCTGCCCGCGTGTGATGGGATTGACCTGTCCTGTGCGGGGGGGGGGGGGTGAAGGTAGAACCCAAAAACCACCGCCTCCAACCACTTTCAAAAATTTAAAACTACGTCTCGTGCCCTTTGCCAACACATTATTATTGTTCTGTTGTCGATTTGTTGCAAGTTCTGAGTAAGGATTTCCCTCGTTACTTATTCAAGTAAATACTTGATTTTTGATTGATTAAAAGAAAGTTCTAGCCTTCCTTTATTACGACAAAGATGTTCAAAGAGAGGAAAGATGAAGGCACCATTTAGTATGGAGTTAAGGAAACGTGGAATCTATGCACAAGGTGCATAGAAACAGAAAGCTAAGAAAGATTAAATTAGTTTAGTCGTTAGTTTTAGCCTCCCTACCCAGCAATAAATGCGATCCAAAGAGAGGAAGGCACCATTTAGTATGGAGTTAAGGAAACGCGGAATCTATGCAGAAAGGTATAGAAACGGTAAATTGTGAAAGAAGATTATGAAACAAGATCAAAGTTGAAGAAGAAAGTAGTAGGAGCTGAAGAACAGGACAGCAGTGAACCGAAAAAAGGTGGTCCTTAACCCAACAAAACATTTTATTTCAACAAAAAAGAAGGCAAGGCCTACCTAGCTCTCAGCTCGGGCCCGGACATTATCCCCCCTGGGAGCGCTAGTTAAGCTAAGAAAGAAGATCATGAAACAAGACAAAAGTTGAAGAAAAAAGTAATAGGTACTGAAAAACAGGACAGCAGTCAACAGAAAAAAGATAGTCCGAAACAATACAAAAACCTATTCTATTTCAACAAAAAGAAGGCTTACCTAACCTTTAGCACAGGACCTCTCATAATCCCCCAGGGAGCGCTAATTCCCATAGATAAAATAATTGTATCCCCTGAGGGGGCTTCAAGATATTTTGAAAACCAATGATGTACCATCTTTATGGAACTAAACTAGTTTTTTTTCGTCTACTAATTGCGACAAAGAAAATAACGGACACTTTACAAATGAAAAAACTCTTAAGCCAATGTTCGAAATTAACACTTTGACAGCGACGTGGGCCACCGGTGGTACCAGGAGGTTATTTTCATTATGCTGCTGATCGACCAGTAATCGCAAACTCAATTTTCATAAATACTTAATCGGAGCTAAATGAAGGCACGATCCAGTTCATGTTTGGTATTTTCCAAATAGCTTACTACAATTCACTTAAAATTTTAGTTTGGGTTAGAATTTAATATTTAGTTGCCGCACTCAAAGTGTTAACCACTTAGTCTATTTCTTTCCCTAGTGTATTAAATGCGACCAAAAATAATTTTTTCAAATGAATTACCGCTTGAAGCCAAGTTCAAAATTCGCCCCTCAATCCATTTCGATGACGGTAACTACACCGCCAACCGCCACCTCGAGATATAGACCCGCAACGATTTCCTGCACAGATGTACAACACTTCTGGGGGACCTCACCAAGGCGAGCCCTACACCACTTGAAAACCAGCACTTGAAATAATACCCAAAACCCAACCCTTGAAATAGCAATCCCTTGAAAAACCGCAAAACAATCTCTTAAAAAATTGAAAAATCATCCTTTTAAAAATCTCAAATGCAACCCTTCACAAATCTAAAATTTAACCTTTCACAAATCTAAAATTTAACCCTTCACAATTCTAAAATTTAGCCCTTCACAAATCTAAAATTTAACCCATCACAAATCTAAAATTTAGCCCTTCACAATTCTAAAATTTAGCCCTTCACAATTCTAAAATTTAGCCCTTCACAATTCTAAAATTTAGCCCTTCACAAATCTATAATTCAACCCTTCACAAATCTAAAATTTAACCCTTCACAAATCTAAAATTTAGCCCTTCACAAATCTAAAATTTAGCCCTTCACAAATCTACAATTCAACCCTTCACAAGTCTAAAATTTAGCCCTTCACAAATCTAAAATTTAGCCCTTCACAAATCTAAAATTTAGCCCTTCCACAAATCTAAAATTTACCCCTTCACAAATCTAAAATTTAGCCCTTCACAAATCTAAAATTTAGCCCTTCACAAATCTAAAATTTAACCCTTCACAAATCTAAAATTTAGCCCTTCACAAATCTAAAATTTAACCCTTCACAAATCTAAAATTTAGCCCTTCACAAATCTAAAATTTAACCCTTCACAAATCTAAAATTTAACCCTTCACCATTCTAAAATTTAGCCCTTCACTAATCTAAAATTTAGCCCTTCACAAATCTAAAATTTAGCCCTTCACAAATCTAAAATTTAGCCCTTCACAAATCTAAAATTTAGCCCTTCACAAATCTAAAATTTAGCCCTTCACAAATCTAAAATTCAACCCTTCACAAATCTAAAATTTAGCCCTTCACAAATCTAAAATTTAGCCCTTCACAAATCTAAAATTTAGCCCTTCACAAATCTAAAATTTAGCCCTTCACAAATCTAAAATTTAGCCCTTCACAAATCTATAATTCAACCCTTCACAAATCTAAAATTTAGCCCTTCACAAATCTAAAATTTAGCCCTTCCACAAATCTAAAATTTAACCCTTCACAAATCTAAAATTTAGCCCTTCACAAATCTAAAATTTAGCCCTTCACAAATCTAAAATTTAACCTTTCACAAATCTAAAATTTAACCCTTCACAAATCTAAAATTTAGCCCTTCACAAATCTAAAATTTAACCCTTCACAAATCTAAAATTTAGCCCTTCACAAATCTAAAATTTAACCCTTCACAAATCTAAAATTTAGCCCTTCACAATTCTAAAATTTAGCCCTTCACAAATCTAAAATTTAGCCCTTCACAAATCTAAAATTTAGCCCTTCACAAATCTAAAATTTAACCCTTCACAAATCTAAAATTTAGCCCTTCACAAATCTAAAATTTAGCCCTTCACAAATCTAAAATTTAACCCTTCACAAATCTAAAATTTAGCCCTTCACAAATCTAAAATTTAGCCCTTCACAAATCTAAAATTTAGCCCTTCACAAATCTAAAATTTAGCCCTTCACAAATCTAAAATTTAGCCCTTCACAAATCTAAAATTTAGCCCTTCACAAATCTAAAATTTAGCCCTTCACAAATCTAAAATTTAACCCTTCACAAATCTAAAATTTAGCCCTTCACAAATCTAAAATTTAGCCCTTCACAAATCTAAAATTTAGCCCTTCACATATCTATAATTCAACCCTTCACAAATCTATAATTCAACCCTTCACAAATCTAAAATTTAACCCTTCACAAATCTAAAATTTAGCCCTTCACAAATCTATATTTCAACCCTTCACAGATCTAAAATTTAGCCCTTCACAAATCTAAAATTTAGCCCTTCACAAATCTAAAATTTAGCCCTTCACAAATCTAAAATTTAACCCTTCACAAATCTAAAATTTAGCCCTTCACAAATCTAAAATTTAGCCCTTCACAAATCTAAAATTTAGCCCTTCACATATCTAAAATTTAGCCCTTCACAAATCTATAATTCAACCCTTCACAAATCTAAAATTTAACCCTTCACAAATCTAAAATTTAGCCCTTCACAAATCTAACATTTAGCATTTCACAAATCTAAAATTTAGCCCTTCACAAATCTAAAATTTAGCCATTCACAAATCTAAAATTTAGCCCTTTACAAATCTAAAATTTAGTTCTTCACAAATCTATAATTCAACCCTTCACAAATCTATAATTCAACCCTTCACAAATCTAAAATTTAACCCTTCACAAATCTATAATTCAACCCTTCACAAATCTATAATTCAACCCTTCACAAATCTATAATTCAACCCTTCACAAATCTATAATTCAACCCTTCACAAATCTAAAATTTAGCCCTTCACAAATCTAAAATTCAGCCCTTCACAAATCTAAAATTTAGCCCTTCACAAATCTATAATTCAACCCTTCACAAATCTATAATTCAACCCTTCACAAATCTAAAATTTAACCCTTCACAAATCTAAAATTTTGCCCTTCACAAATCTAAAATTTAGCCCTTCACAAATCTAAAATTTAGCCCTTCACAAATCTAAAATTTAGCCCTTCACAAATCTATAATTTAACCCTTCACAAATCTAAAATTTTGCCCTTCACAAATCTAAAATTTAGCCCTTCACAAATCTAAAATTTAGCCCTTCACAAATCTAAAATTTAGCCCTTCACAAATCTATAATTCAACCCTTCACAAATCTAAAATTTAACCCTTCACAAATCTATAATTCAACCCTTCACAAATCTATAATTCAACCCTTCACAAATCTAAAATTTAACCCTTCACAAATCTATAATTCAACCCTTCACAAATCTATAATTCAACCCTTCACAAATCTATAATTCAACCCTTCACAAATCTATAATTCAACCCTTCACAAATCTATAATTCAACCCTTCACAAATCTAAAATTTAGCCCTTCACAAATCTAAAATTCAGCCCTTCACAAATCTAAAATTTAGCCCTTCACAAATCTATAATTCAACCCTTCACAAATCTATAATTCAACCCTTCACAAATCTATAATTCAACCCTTCACAAATCTAAAATTTAACCCTTCACAAATCTAAAATTTTGCCCTTCACAAATCTAAAATTTAGCCCTTCACAAATCTAAAATTTAGCCCTTCACAAATCTAAAATTTAGCCCTTCACAAATCTATAATTCAACCCTTCACAAATCTAAAATTTAACCCTTCACAAATCTATAATTCAACCCTTCACAAATCTAAAATTTAGCCCTTCACAAATCTAATATTTAGCCCTTCACAAATCTATAATTCAACCCTTCACAAATCTAAAATTCAACCCTTCACAAATCTAAAATTCAACCCTTCACAAATCTAAAATTTAGCCCTTCACAAATCTAAAATTTAGCCCTTCACAAATCTAAAATTTAGCCCTTCACAAATCAAAAATTTAGCCCTTCACAAATCTAAAATTTAGCCTTTCACAAATCTAAAATTTAGCCCTTCACAAATCTAAAATTTAGCCCTTCACAAATCTAAAATTTAGCCCTTCAAAAATCTAAAATTTAGCCCTTCACAAATCTAAAATTTAGCCCTTCACAAATCTATAATTCAACCCTTCACAAATCTATAATTCAACCCTTCACAAATCTAAAATTTAACCCTTCACAAATCTATAATTCAACCCTTCACAAATCTAAAATTTAGCCCTTCACAAATCTAAAATTTAGCCCTTCACAAATCTAAAATTTAGCCCTTCACAAATCTATAATTCAACCCTTCACAAATCTAAAATTTAACCCTTCACAAATCTATAATTCAACCCTTCACAAATCTATAATTCAACCCTTCACAAATCTATAATTCAACCCTTCACAAATCTATAATTCAACCCTTCACAAATCTATAATTCAACCTTTCACAAATCTATAATTCAACCTTTCACAAATCTATAATTCAACCCTTCAAACATACAAAAACTAATCCTGGAGAAAACCTAAAAACTAAATCGTGGAACAAATGAAAAAAATTCCTATAAAAGCTACCCTAAAATCCGAACAAAATTCGACTTGTAAAGCGTAATAAACTCTAATCTTAAATAACCTTAAACTAAAATAACCAGAATAACCTTAAACTAGAATAACCAGAATAACCTTAAACTAAAATAACCAGAATAACCTTAAACTAAAATAACCAGAATAACCTTAAACAACCAGACTAACCTTAAACAACCAGATAACCTTAAACAACCAGACTAACCTTAAACAACCAGACAAACCTTAAACAACCAGACTAACCTTAAACAACCAGACTAACCTTAAACAACCAGACTAACCTTAAACAACCAGACTAACCTTAAACAACCAGACTAACCTTAAACAACCAGACTAACCTTAAACAACCAGACTAACCTTAAACAACCAGACTAACCTTAAACAACCAGACTAACCTTAAACAACCAGACTAACCTTAAACAACCAGACTAACCTTAAACAACCAGACTAACCTTAAACAACCAGACTAACCTTAAACAACCAGACTAACCTTAAACAACCAGACTAACCTTAATCAACCAGACTAACCTTAAACAACCAGACTAACCTTAAACAACCAGACTAACCTTAAACAACCAGACTAACCTTAAACAACCAGACTAACCTTAAACAACCAGACTAACCTTAAACAACCAGACTAACCTTAAACAACCAGACTAACTTAAACAACCAGACTAACCTCAAACAACCAGACTAACCTCAAACAACCAGACTAACCTCAAACAACCAGACTAACCTTAAACAACCAGACTAACCTTAAACAACCAGACTAACCTTAAACAACCAGAATAACCTTAAACAACCAGAATAACCTTAAACAACCAGAATAACCTTAAACAACCAGAATAACCTTAAACAACCAGAATAACCTTAAACAACCAGAATAACCTTAAACAACCAGAATAACCTTAAACAACCAGAATAACCTTAAACAACCAGAATAACCTTAAACAACCAGAATAACCCTAAACAACCTAAAACCACTTCAACAACCTAAAATAACCTAGAACAACCTAAAATAACCTAAAACAACCCTAAACAATCTGAAACATCCTAACCAACCCAAACAACCCAAACAACCCAAAACAACCTTTAACAACCTTTAACAACCTTAAAAAACCTTCAACAACCTTCAACAACCTTCAACAGCCTAAATAACCTTAATAACCTAAATAACCCAAATACCCTTAAAAACCTAAATAACCTAACTAACCTAAATAACCTTAGCAACCTTAAATAACAAATATCCATAAATAATCTAGAAAACTTTAGATAAGGAACCTAATCTAAATGACCTAAATAACCTGAAATAACATAAATTTAAATAACCTAAAAAACTTGAATAACAATAAAAACTTAAATAACATTAAAAACTTATATAACCTTACAAAATTAAATAACCTTAAAAAATTCAATAACCTTACAAAAACTAGATAACCTTAAATAACCTAAATAACCTATATAGGTTATTTAAATTATATAATCTTAATAACCTCAATTATTTAGATTATATAATCTAAACAAACTCATATATCCTTAAATAACCTATATAACCTAAATAATCTGAATAACCCCGATAAATAACGCCAGTTGCCGAAAGAAAGAAAAAACAGTTTATTGCTATTAGAGCTGAAACATGAAACTAGGCCACTGCCCCAAATTTTCATAATTTCGCCTATGCAATTAGAAAAGGCCTACCAAATTAGCGAGGCCTAATGAATTCAATTAGCAAGGCCTAACAAATTGAATTAGCAAGGCCTAACAAATTGAATTAGCAAGGCCTAACAAATTGAATTAACAAGGCCTAACAAGTTGAATTAACAAGGCCTAACAAGTTGAATTAAAAAGGCCTAACAAGTTGAATTAACAAGGCCTATCAAGTTAGCAAGGCCTAATAAATTGAAGCAGCAAGGCCTAACAAATTAGCAAAGGCCTAAAAAATTAGCAAAGGTCTAACAAAGGAAGCTTCAAATGTCTGCATAACAACGAAAGCGCAGCGAACGCACGCACGCACACCGAGGTACGGAGGCATGGGACAAATATAACAGACAAATATAAATTAATGGGACAAATATAAATTTTAAACTCGTAACTAGTGGATTGATTAATTATAAATTAGTTTCAGTCTCCTTTACCACAGCAATGATGTTCAAAGAGAGGAAATGTGAAGGCATCATTTAATATGGAATTAGAGGGAACAGGGAATCTATGCACGCCGTGTGTGTACACACACACACACGTTTCAAACAACACCAACCAGCTATTTGTGGTAACAAATCCATCGCTGATGTCATAGTTCTACTGTAACTGACCCTCACCGTGTTCAAATAAACGTTAAAATGAAGGGTTGTCCGGCCAAACAACCATCTTCTAAAAAGATCCGGCATTGGATAATATATTTCTCGTCAATAAGCACAGCATTTCTGAACTCAACGACCTACGCTTCGAGCCAAGCATCACCAACCGTCACATCGAAGCATCGTTTGAAATCAACCAGCGAGTAACCTCACCCCCTCTACGAACCCCACCATTGGACTTCGTACCCTCTGCTCTGCGGCTTCCGCATGTACAGGCATCATTTCCAAACACTTCCATTCTCTTCATATATTTCAACTCCTTCCATGTTGACTTAAGATCTTATTCATTCTACGTAAATTACTTGCTTATTAATTATAAAGCTTAATCCATTTTAATTATCTCACGACACTTGCCCTATGAATTATTAACGTAAAGCTTCAAGAAAGTGAACGTGTTTGTTCTCACTCACGACAGAAACGCGCAAGCTGCGTCTGGCGGATGTGCGCAAGCTGCGTCTGGCGGATGTGCACAAGCGGCATTGAGGAGACCATCCCAGGCCTCTGCCAGGCCCCTGTCGGTCCGGGGGTCATTTCTCATGTTTTTGTTGTAAAAGGACCCTTAGGTGGTAGACTATTCGTTCCTAAAATTTTATGGCGCTACGGACAATAATTTCCCCCCCCCCCCCGGGGGGGGGGTAAGGCGACCAAATTTTTTCAATTTTTCCGATTTTGACCCCACATAAAAAGAGAACAAATAGGAATGGAAAAAAAGCTCAATTTGAGTTTGTTAGAAATGTTCCAAGGATTCTAAAACGGTCTTTGCTTTTTTTCTAGCATCAAAACTGAAGGAGGAGTTCCATTTTGAAATATCAATATGAATGAAAAGCACCCAAAATATTCCATTTTTTCCCGATTTTGACCCCACATAAAAAGAGAACAAATAGGAAATGGAAAAAAGCTCAATTTGAGTTTGTTAGAAATGTTCCAAGGATTCTAAAACGGTCTTTGCTTTTGCTCTAGCATCAAAACTGAAGGAGGAGTTCCATTATGAAATATCAATATTAGTGAAATATCAATATCTGAAAACCAATATGTCAAATTTTTGCAAAATCTAAGGCCTGAATCAAAAAAATGAATAGAATCAATTGTGTTTATTTTCAAAGGTTACATATCATAGTCAAATTTTATAAGAATCAGACTGAAAATAAAAAAATTCATTTTGTTGAAAAAAAATGATAATTTTTTTGTAATGATTCCTTTATTTTATCCCACCGATGCCACATCATTTGTAATAGTTTCTTGGTGGTGATCGCAGTCTTATTGGTTTTCTCGTTATCGTCCTTTCCATGTCTTTAATTAATGCCGATATTTCCGTGATTTATGTTTCGTGAGTACATTATTCCTCACAATTCTTTTATTTTCTAGTCACTATTAATCACGATAGCTTTTCAATGCTGCCACCAGCCACTTGGGCAAAGAATATTTATATTTATAAGACATGTTAATTTAAGATATCGGTTAAGCGTTTTGGCAACGTAGCGGAAGGCATATTAATATAAGTACATAGCCGTATTTCTTGGCTTCGTGAAACAATCATTTCCCCTTTATCATCATCATCCCTTCCTCCTCTCTTCCTCCTAATTACGGGGGGAAATTAAGGACACGAAAGGTCTAAACATTTCACTATTGACAATAAAAGTAATCAAAAGTTATGAATTACATATCCTAATCGCTCGCATCCTATCCTACATACTTGAAGACCTGAAAGAGGGGACATTATTACATGGTGGACATGGATTGATACTTAGCTGTGGTTCGACTGCTTTGTAGAGTGGCCCGGACTCCAGGCGACGGGCCGCCATTTTGGTATCGCCGGAATCGACCGTTGTGGCGATGCTTAACTGACATTAAAGCAAGGTTTGCGGGTCACCTAATAGAATTTGGAAGCAAGGCACAATTACGTTCGCTATGAGGTGGTTATGTTGAAGTCCACAATATATTTAGATAAAAGCACGCGCCTGGTCCGCGAGGACCAACGCAATTCGTTTCGTCGCAGTTCACACCTCTGTCAGTGGCATTCGGAGCCCCCCACCTAACTGATTCCCGTCCTCGAAGGCAACCCTCTCGCTGGCGCTATCGCCGCTTCTCCCCAGATGCCGACTAGCAATTACGATCTAATCAGATTGATATATGATAGGAAATTATTTCCTAAAACAATTTAAATACGCTGTTACTTACTCTCGTTAACATATATATATATATACTAACAATCCCCGGAAATGTTTTTAATAAGAAGTAAACATTACAAAGGGTTATAGTTATGAAGTTCCTGGCATCTTCTGTTGGGCTGTCGTTATCCTCGAAGTCCAGGCGGAGATTCTTCCCGAAGGTATAGACGATTTGAAAGAATAGGCGATTTGAAGTGCTCCCACGTTGATACTCAGACTTAATATTGTTTGGTCTTTTAGAACCATTTAGGAATACGTTATTGGCCAGATAACGATTCTAGATTCTGAGCGATATTCCGTACACAGTCATGCGGAGAAGCATGACATTTTTTTTTTTAAATCACAATTCACACTTTTAATATGAAGTTATGTATGGAAAGTATCGAAATAAAAATTAAAAATGCATTCAATTACATCAAATGTTCATTATATTACACTTCAACAAAAAATTTTATTTTTTGCTATACCCAACAATTCTAACTTTCAACATTCATCCTGGGACTAGTTCTCGAGTTTTGATGCTAGAACCAATCCAAAGACAGTTTTAGAATCCTTGAAACATTTCTAACAAACTCAAATTCGCCTTTTTTTCAAATTCGAATTCTTTGAAAAAATATATAGCTCTAAACCCAAAAAAATGTTGCTGATTTTTGAAATATCAAAAAATTTTGAAAAAATAGAAAAAATTTGAATTTCAAAAAAAGCCGAATTTGAGTTTGTTAGAAATGTTCCAAGGGTTCTAAAACTGTCTTTGTTTTTGTTCTAGCATCAAAACTGAAGGAGGAGTTCCAATCTGAAATATCAATAAAAATATACCAAAAACACATTTTTCGTCAAAAAAAAAACTAAGGCCTAAATCGAAAAAACGACATGAGTAAAAAAGGTTTACTTTTACAAAATACATATACTGGCCAACTTTCAAACGAATCGGACGAAAAAAGTTGAACAGCCGGGACGGTCTCCTTAAGGGCACGGCCGTGACAGTAGTAAGACGTGTGATTCTCTCGCTTGCACTTGCGGGCAGGTAGGAGAGGGCTCTTTGCCTGAAGTTCCAATGGCTGATTAAAGTCGTGCATAGGCTAACTGAGCGCTTCTCAAGACAGAGCTAAGTATATCCACAATGTGTTCATCCATACTCTCACTTGTGTCCAAGTAGCTTCATGTCTAGGTGTAGGATAATGTCGTTTGAAGTGCTAGACGATCTTTGCTTCTCTACTAAATAATCCAGTGTCGAGGCTCCACCTCGTATACGATGTTCTTGTCAGACTTCTCAATATATTAATAGGCTATGTTCGTCTATTGATCAAGTAATAAGGTTCATCCTGCTTATTTAAAGTAATAATGCGAATTCCTATAATTGTGTCATTTGATAGATCAGAATTAATGTAATCACCAAGATCTGATGGTATTATTGTCGTTTAGATTTTAGAATACGCTATATACATTGTGTGTCATTCTACTTCCCGAATATGTCATCCTTTACTAATTGAATTGAAAGACGTCATCATTATAACATAAATTTACGTTGCAACTATCTCGTCATTCACCTTAATAAGGCCCTATTTGATTCGATAACAATATTCCCATTAATAGTAAAAGACATTGAAAAGTCTCAGTCTATTTGATCTTTATTAATAACAAAATAAAATAATGGAGACCTTCTGTCTCGACCATCAACCTTAAGAAAATGAAAGCAACGAGAAAATAACGATGGATAATAAAGGAAAAAGAACTGCCTCTCGGAAATTGGCCAACGGATAATGCGGCATCGGTGAAAAATAATATAGTCCACGACACTGAAAACACTTTCCTGCATCTGACCAAACAAAAATCTTTCAATCGCATAGTTCGTTTGCAAAATATTGCCATCCAAACAGAGGGTTCGGGGCTTCTGCAACCCATATAATGGTTAGAGACGTAACTTCATTGAGTCATTCGCGTAAACCACCTATCTTTTTATAACCTAGAAACCTATCCTTGTCAAAAACTTGAAACTTGTCTTCATAAAGCCTAAAAACCTTCCCTCTTAAAACCTAAAACCTATCCTTATCAAACTTAAAACTTGTCTTCATAAAGACTAAAAACCTTCCCTCTTACAACCTAAAAACCTATCCTTCTCAACAAACTTAGAACTTGTCCTCGTAAAGTCTAAAAACATATCCTTCTAAAGCCTATCCTTGGGAAAAAAATTAAAATTTGTCTTCACAAAGCCTAAAAACTTTCGTTCCCAAAGCCTACAAAAACTACTCACGCATGGCTGCTGCGGGGCTGGGGCGGCCGGAGGCCAGGGCTGGGAATCTCTCGCTGGCTCTCTTGCACAAATGTTGGGGGTCGTAATGTTTATATTTCTGTATGACCTGAATAACCTAGATGGCCTGAATAACCTAGATGGCCTGAATAACCTAGATGGCCTGAATAACCTAGATGGCCTAAATAACCTAGATGGCCTAAATAACCTAGATGGCCTAAATAACCTAGATGGCCTAAATAACCTAGATGGCCTAAATAACCTAGATGGCCTAAATAACCTAGATGGCCTAAATAACCTAGATGGCCTAAATAACCTAGATGGCCTGAATAACCTAGATGGCCTGAATAACCTAGATGGCCTGAATAACCTAGATGGCCTGAATAACCTAGATGGCCTGAATAACCTAGATGGCCTGAATAACCTAGATGGCCTGAATAACCTAGATGGCCTGAATAACCTAGATGGCCTGAATAACCTAGATGGCCTGAATAACCTAGATGGCCTGAATAACCTAGATGGCCTGAATAACCTAGATGGCCTGAATAACCTAGATGGCCTGAATAACCTAGATGGCCTGAATAACCTAGATGGCCTGAATAACCTAGATGGCCTGAATAACCTAGATGGCCTGAATCACCTAGATGGCCTGAATCACCTAGATGGCCTGAATCACCTAGATGGCCTGAATCACCTAGATGGCCTGAATCACCTAGATGGCCTGAATCACCTAGATGGCCTGAATCACCTAGATGGCCTGAATCACCTAGATGGCCTGAATCACCTAGATGGCCTGAATCACCTAGATGGCCTGAATCACCTAGATGGCCTGAATCACCTAGATGGCCTGAATCACCTAGATGGCCTGAATCACCTAGATGGCCTGAATCACCTAGATGGCCTGAATCACCTAGATGGCCTGAATCACCTAGATGGCCTGAATCACCTAGATGGCCTGAATCACCTAGATGGCCTGAATCACCTAGATGGCCTGAATCACCTAGATGGCCTGAATCACCTAGATGGCCTGAATCACCTAGATGGCCTGAATCACCTAGATGGCCTGAATCACCTAGATGGCCTGAATCACCTAGATGGCCTGAATAACCTAGATGGCCTGAATAACCTAGATGGCCTGAATAACCTAGATGGCCTGAATAACCTAGATGGCCTGAATAACCTAGATGGCCTGAATAACCTAGATGGCCTGAATAACCTAGATGGCCTGAATAACCTAGATGGCCTGAATAACCTAGATGGCCTGAATAACCTAGATGGCCTGAATAACCTAGATGGCCTGAATAACCTAGATGGCCTGAATAACCTAGATGGCCTGAATAACCTAGATGGCCTGAATAACCTAGATGGCCTGAATAACCTAGATGGCCTGAATAACCTAGATGGCCTGAATAACCTAGATGGCCTGAATAATCTAGATGGCCTGAATAACCTAGATGGCCTGAATAACCTAGATGGCCTGAATAATCTAGATGGCCTGAATAATCTAGATGACCTGAATAACCTAGATAACCTATGCTACCAACAACCAAAAACCTGGCTGCATAACGCTAGTCTTCGAAAAAAATAAAAATAAACCGTTTATTTCCAATAGAGTTGAATCATGAAAAAAGGATAACGCCTCAAATTTTCCACAATTTCCCTATGCAATTAGAAAAGGACTTACAAATTATCAAGGCCGAATAAATTGCATTAGCAAGGCCGAATAAATTGCATTAGCAAGGCCTGATAAATTGCATTAGCAAGGCCTAATAAATTGCATTAGCAAGGCCTAATAAATTGCATTAGCAAGGCCTAATAAATTGCATTAGCAAGGCCTAATAAATTGCATTATCAAGGCCTAATAAATTGCATCAGCAAGGCCTAATAAATTGAATTAGCAAGGCCTAATAAATTGAATTAGCAAGGCCTAATGAATTGAATTAGCAAGGCCTAATAAATTGAATTAGCAAGGCCTAATAAATTGAATTAGCAAGGCCTAATAAATTGAATTAGCAAGGCCTAATAAATTAGATAAGCAAGGCCTAATAAATTAGATAAGCAAGGCCTAATAAATTAGATAAGCAAAGCCTAATAAATTAGATAAGCAAGGCCTAATAAATTAGATAAGCAAGGCCTAATAAATTAAATAAGCAAGGCCTAATAAATTAGATAAGCAACGCCTTATAAATTAGATAAGCAAGGCCTAATAAATTAGATTAATAAGTCCTAATAATTTAGATTAGCAAGGCCTAACAAATTAGATTAGCAAGGCCTACTAAATTAGATTAGCAAGGCCTAACAAATTAGATTAGCAAGGCCTAACAAATTAGATTAGCAAGGCCTAATAAATTAAATTAGCAAGGCCTAACAAATAAGATTAGCAAGGACTAACAAATTAGATTAGCAAGGCCTAACAAATAAGATTAGCAAGGCCTAACAAATAAGATTAGCAAGGCCTAACAAATAAGATTATCAAGGCCTAATAAATTAGATTAGCACGGCCTAAAAAATTAGATAAGCAAGGCCTAAAAAATTATTTTAGCAAGGCCTAATAAATTAGATTAGCAAGGCCTAACAAATTAAATAAGCAAGGCCTAATAAATTGCATTAGCAAGGCCTAATAAATTGCATTAGCAAGGCCTAATAAATTGAATTAGCAAAGCCTAATAAATTGAATTAGCAAAGACTAACAAATTAGATTAGCAAGGCCTAACAAAGGAGGCTTCAAATGTCCGCATAACGAGAGCGCAACGCACACGCTCGAGATCGCACGCTCACACGCACGCGCACATACGGAGGCATGAGACAAATATAAATTAATGGGACAAATATGAATTTCAACTCGTAACTAGAGGATTGATTAATTATAAATTGGTTTCAGCCTCATTTACCACAGCAATGACGTTCAAAGAGAGGAAAGATGAAGGCACCATTTAGTATGGAGTTAAGGGAACGTGGAATCTATGCACAAGGTGCATAGAAACAGTAGCTAAGAAAGAAGTTGAAGTAGTAGGTGATGAGAAACAGGACAGCAGTGAACCGAAAAAAGATGGTCCGTGGCAAAAGAAAAACTTATTCCATTTAAAAAAGGCCTAACATTTAGCTCGGGACCACGCATTGTTCTCATGGGAGCGCCAATTCCCATAGATACAATAGTTGTGTCCCCCTGAGGGGGTGAAAACCCTAAAAATCGATGCTTATTGCCACCATGTAACTAGTGACCAGTGTCCGTCACAAGGACACCGCCCCAAATTGCCCCCATGTAACTAATGACCAGTGCCCGTCACTAGAATACCGCCCCAAATTGCCCCCATGCAACTAGTGACCAGTGCCCGTCACTAGGATACTGCCCCAAATTGCTCCCATGTAACAAGTGACCAGTGCCCGTCACTAGGATACCGCCCCATATTGCCCCCATGTAACTAGTGACCAGTGCCCGTCACTAGGATACTGCCCCAAATTGCACCCATGAAACTAGTGACCAGTGCCCGTCACTAGGATACCGCCCCAAATTGCCCCCATGTAACTAGTGACCAGTGCCCGTCACAGGATACTGCCCCAAATTGCCCCCATGAAACTAGTGACCAGTGCCCATCACTAGGATACCATCCAAAATTTCTCCTGATTCCCCCTATGCAATTTGTGAAGGCCTAACAAACATAAGCAAAGTCGGGCACACAAGTGGTCATATCTCAGCCAGTACTTTGTGGTACGTAGTTCGCGGTAATAATTGCTACAGCTTGTGATGAATCAATTTAGAAATGTTCATAAGATATTGCTCCAAAAGCCAAAATTTCAGAACGCACACTGCGGGAACCTATTTCGACCACAAAAACTAACTCTGCCTAACGTGAATTGTGGATGAAAACCATCATGACTTCCTTAAGTACTTTCTTTACGACAACAATTACAAAAATAATCTAATCAAATTTGTCCATTCAGATTAGATTATTATTTAGTTGAAGTCTCCCTATCCGCAACAAATGCGATCTAAAGAGAGGAAGAAGGAAGGCACCATTTAGCATGGATTAGTTAGATTAGTCGTTAGTTTTAGCCTCCCTACCCAGCAACAAATGCGATCCAAAGAGAGGAAGGAGGAAGGCACCATTAGTATGGAGTTAAGGGAACGCGGAACCTACGCAGAAAGGCATGGAAACAGTAAGTTGTGAAAGAAGATCATGAAACAAGACCAAAGTTGAAGAGGAAAGTAGTAGGTGGTGAAAAACAGGACAGCAGTGAACCGAAAAAAGGTGGTCCTTAACGTAACAAAAACATTTTATTTCAACAAAAAAGAAGACCTACGTAACTCTCAGCTCGGGCCCTGACATTGTCCCCCTGGGAGCGCTAGTTCCGATAAATACAATAATTGTATCCCCCTGAGGGGATTTAGTATGGAATTAGGGGAACGCGGAATCTATGCATAAAGGGAATAGAACCAATAAGTTGAGAAAGAAGTTCATGAAAGACAAAAGTTGAAGAAGAAAGCAGTAGGTGATGAAAAACAGGACAACAGTGAACCGAAAAAAGATGGTCCTTAACATAACGAAAACATTTTACTTAAACAAAAGGAAAGCCTACCTATAACTCTGAGCTAGAACCCTCACATTTTCCCCCTTGGAGCGCTAATTCCCATAGATAAAATGATTTTATCCCCCTGAGGGGATTTGTCCATTCAAAAAATTAATCGTTTCCCCCAACAAACTCTAAAAATTTATCCCTTTGAAAAACTACAAATTTACCCCAACAACAAAAACTAAATAGCTACCCCAACGAAAAAGAACTAAACTCATCCCTACAAAAAGAACAAAAGCAACCCCACCCTTTCGCAAACCCAAAACAAACCCCACCCTTTCACAAACCCAAAACAAACCCCACCCTTTCACAAACCCAAAACAAACCCCACCCTTTCACAAACCCAAAACAAACCTCACACTTTCACAAACCCAAAACCAACCCCACACTCTCACAAACCCAAAACCAACCACACACTCTCACAAACCCAAAACCAACCCCACACTCTCACAAACCCAAAACAAAACCCACACTTTTACAAACCCAAAACAAACCCAACACTTTTATAAAACCCAAAACAAACCCAACACTTCTATAAATCTAAAACCAACCCTCTACTTATAAAGATCAAAAACCAACCCTATTCTTTTAGAGATCAAAAACCAAGTCTCTACTCTTAAAAATCTAAAACAACCCTCTACTTTTAAAAATCTAAAACCAACTCTGTACTTTTAAACTTCGAAAACCCTATACTTTCAAACATTTAAAACCCTACAATTTTTTACATCTGAAGCCTTATACTTTTAAATATCTAAAGCTCTATACTTTTAAAAGTCTAAAAACCTATATAAATTGAAATACGATATTTATATAACGATAGATGAGGTTAGCTTCGGTAAGGTTAGATTAGTTAAATAAACTAACCTAAGTAAACCAAAAATCATACCGACACCGATAGTTACCGCCAAAAATGACTGCGCATGTTCCGTACCCGCCATACACCAGAAGAGCCATATCACTTTCTTCATTTAAGTGAATAACAGATGAGAAATGAACACTTTTAAACCAGCACTATCGTCATTAACTATTTATACCTACACCCACACACCATTTAATGCACTCAAATAAGGTCGCACAAGGCACAACACCCTTCGCATGCACCTTACACTGCAAGAGACATTTCGGTCAGTATTGAGTTTAATGTTGTAAACGAATTTCATAATTTCGTAGGTATAGATGGGTAATATAGTCGATTTTAAGACGTTTTACATGAATGACATTCTGCCCGGTGATGCGTTATTTTTGGTAAATCTGAAGGATTTGTCAGTTATCGATTTTCCACTTTTTGGTGCCTGAACCTAATTAATTGAATCAAAATAAACAAGTTTTCTTCTATGCACTTTCCGTCTCAAATGAGTATTTTACGATTTATAGCGGTAAGTTTAGTTTCGACGAATGCGCTCGAATAAACAGCTACTCATCGATTTTCGAATTTTTGTTGCATTAATCATGGTAATAACATCGAAATAAAGAACTTTTCTTCTATACACTTTTTTCGTCAAATGAGTATTTAACGAGGTATAGCGGTAGGTTTGGTTTCGTTTATGATGACGATCGTGCTGGAAGCGAGTGCGCATTGCAGTGTTGCTGTCCGACGTGCTCCTCGACTTACTTGCCGCTTCAAACACTGGAGTTGCGGTTAAGTCATTTACCGCTATAACTAATAAAATACTCATTTGAGACGTAAAGTTCATAAAAGAAAACTTGTTTAATTTGATCTAATTAACTATGCTAAGGCATCGAAATTTACAAAATCGATAACTGACATATCCTTCAGATTTACCTTATTTTTGAATTATTCAACTTTGAAGCTGGCTTGTGCGCGCCATGGAAGAGCGCGCGGCTAGCGTATTTTAATTAATAACGGAAGCTAACCCCCTATTACAAACGTAAAGAGGTTGGGTCGTGAGGAGTAGCCACAGTTCTTTTAGTGAAAATTATAAACAAACGTCACTAACTAGAAAAACCTTTATTTATACTTTTCACTAAAAGAACTGTGGCTACCCCTCACGACCCAGCCTCTTTACGTTTGTAATAGGGGGTTAGCTTCCGTTTCTATTGCAAAAACAATGACTGCTTTACCGCAAAAAAGGCCATTCAGGAGCACCGTTCGTATAACTTCAAACTTAAATAACTCGAAAACTAAGCATTTGCGGGCACATTGTCATTCATGTAAAACGTCTTAAAATCGACTATATTACCTATCTATACCTACGAAATTATGAAATTCGTTGACAACATTCAACTCAATATTGACCGACTTTTCAAAATTGCCGGCAATGCTATGCTAACCTTCACCTTATTTATGCTACATCTCGAAAACTAAGTATTTGCGAGCAAAATGTCATTCAATTAAAAGTCTCAAAATCTTTCCTATTACCTAAATTTCGTGATGAAATTACAAAGGTCGTTGACAACATTAAATTCAATATTGACCCTCGCGTCCACACAAATTAACAAAAACGCAATAAGGCAGGTTGTACTCACAGCATGGAGGTGGTGCTGGGTCTGGCATGTCCTACACGCCCACTTGTGTGATGTAATCCACACACCTGCAATGCATGCCTACACACCCAAACGACACACCCCCACACACCTGCATGACACACCTACTCACCCCCACATACCTACATGACACACCTACTCACCCCCACATACCTGCAGTACACACCTATACACCCCTACACACTTGCAATACACACCTATACACCCCAACACACCCACATTACACACATGCTCAACCCACTACACCCATATAACACACCTGCTCACCCCACCACACCCATATAACACACCTGGTCACCCCACCACACCCATATAACACACCTGCTCACCCCACCACACCCATATAACACACCTGCTCACCACACCACACCCATATAACACACCTGCTCACCACACCACACCCATATAACACACCTGCTCACCCCACCACCCCCATATAACACACCTGCACACCCCAAAACAACTACACACCCCCACGCCTGCAACGCAAACCTAGACACCCCCACATACCTACATACCACGCCTACACACATACCTACATAATAACATCCCACCGCAAACCAGTTCTCAACATATGTGGAGGACAGCGGACACTAACATGGCGGACACTAGCACTGCGGACACCGGCGTCTTTTTCTCTGCAGGAACTGGGCTCACAGAAGCGCTGGGAAAAAATACTTTATTTCAAGGACAAAGTTTTCTAGTTTCTCCTTCTATCCGCCACGATGTTTAAATCTATTCAAGACGTTTTTTTAAATGAAGTACTTTCCTACAGTCATTTATTGGAGCCACATTGACGCGGCAGGGAATGTATTCATGGAGGGACATTGTTGTTATGGAGCCTTCTCGTATGTCACTCTTTATTCTCTTTTCATCTTTTTCGTATAAATGGCTTTCTTTTGATGGTCGTGATTTATTAATCACTTTCTTTTATTTTTGGTTAACGTAGATAAAGTGGGACTTTTCAATGTCCATAAATTTAATTAGTGAGCAAGTATCGAATTAATGTGAATGGTAGAAATTGATATAAATTGGTAGCGTGGAGTATCTCTCCACAGATCATGATAACTCATCTTCCTAACCAGCAGGAAAGTATACACAATCGCACATCGATATTTATTCCCTAATCTCATTACAAAAGGATATTCTAAAAGTGAAGTAGACCTAACGCGCTAAGTTACATTTTATTAATATTTTAATAAACGCTGATGGCAAGGACACAATATGCTGAAGGCAAACGATTACATAAGCTGAAGGCAAAGACATAATATATGCTGAAGGCAAAAACGAATTAAGTGAATGCTAAAGGCATAATAACGATAATCCTACGCCCAGAAGGGAGGCAATGAGGATGTTACCTAATGGACATATGACATGATGGACTTAGCTTTGTTTCGAAATCCGGAAGATGGCTATATCGTGTGTACGCCGAGGCATTTATCAATTACTTTAATTTAACAGGTATGAGGAATCACTAGTGGTACACATTTCAAAGGAGAAACAATGCCCAGCCCGAAGGCAGGCGTTCAAGATGTGTTAAGGCGTTCTTTCTCTGAGGGAGGCCTCGGACGTACTGACTCTTGCGCTGGGAGCTTACCCTCTCGGTCGTTCAGCGTCACGCCCTTCTCAAAGCGGTAGCTTACATTGTAATCTCAATACAGATTATTCCTCAATCAAGCGATTATGCATGACATTAGCGTATCGAATTATATAAGCAAAGGGAAACATTAATTCTCGCTAACCGCATAAATGATCTAATTAACATGGGCTATTGAATAATGACAGAAATAACAGTGAAGAATCTCTCTTGTGTCGGTATTCGGCAGCTCCTTCGTTCCGTTGACGTCCTTTGCTTCCCTCGCGATCTCGGAGTCGACGTAGAGTAGAAATAGAAGGAGGGAAGAATAACTATTTAGAATGAGTCGCAAAGTCTGATAACCGTTTCTGCGGCATACGACGTTTCTCCCTGGCCGCTTTGAATCATTTCGAACACGTAGAGGCGTCCCCCCGTTCAGAAAGATCCTTACGTTGTGGTGGAGCCACAACATTGTCTACTGTCTGAGGGGTATTTAAAATTGCCCTAATTTGGGTCATTTTATGCTACCAGAAATGCTTGCTTAGTTAGAAGTAAGAACTCCGCAACTACCATTAGTAACTGCCACTGGTGACTGCCTCTGGTGACTACCACTGGTGACTGCCTCTGGTGACTGCCACTGGTATCTGCCACTGGTATCTGCCACTGGTATCTGCCACTGGTAACTGCCACTGGTAAATACTACTAGTAACTACCACTGGTAACTGCCACTTGTAACTACTACTAATAACAACCACTGGTAACTGCCACTGGTAACTGCCACTGGTAACTATTACTAGTAACTACCACTGGTAACTGCCACTGGTAACTACTACTAGTAATTACCACTGGCAACTGCCACTGGTAACTGCCACTGGTAACTACTACTAGTAACTACCACTGGTAACTGCCACTGGTAACTGCCACTGGTAACTACTACTAGTAACTACCACTGGTAACTGCCACGGGTAACTGCCACTGGTAACTGCCACTGGTAACTACTACTAGTAACTACAACTGGGACCACCACTGGTGACTACCTCTGGTAACTACTAGTAACTGTAACTACTACTGGGATTACCACTGGTACCTGTCATTCGGAACTTGTTGGCCAACAAGTTCCGTTTAGTCATTAGTCAGCCGTGGCGTTCCTCAGAATCAGTTTTGGGACATCTCCTGGTGTTGATGTTTCCCAACGATATTGCTGAACGTACTTCGTTCTTCCGATTCATGCTCTCTGTTGATATTTTCTCCCACCATCCTGATGAAGCCTTTGATACAATAACAAAATACATGAATCCGAGAATGAGATGACCGTAGGATGCCCTAAGTTACTGAACTTAGTCAGGCCAACATGTAGTTATATCTCAACCTGTCTTTTGTGATGTGTAGTTCTGAGTAACGCCTCTACTCTTGTGCTGCTCGTGGAGATAATGTAAATTGTTTATTGCGCTTCAATTGTGTAATTTAGCCAATAAATTAGGGTCTTTTTAAATAAGTTATCTGGGCAAAAAATAAATATTTGAATGTTAGGAATAACTGATCTCTAATAATAATGAATGACTTGAGTTTTTTAACGAACGAGTTATATTGTAGGAAAGATAAATTAAAATTATGAAAATTTAAGAAAGCCGCTTCAGAAATGATGAGGCACAAACTATTGTAAAGGCTGCTGTATTGCAGCTCATTGGATATTGTAGAGTTAATTATGATTACATGCTTAATAATTATCACAGCTAAATGACCATTGTAGACTTAAATCTGGTCTAGGGAATGTTAGGGAATACCGGGGAACTTTTTTTGCCCAATATCTTACCCTAGCAGTAAACTTACTTGGAAACAGTAATTTTCCCTTGAAAAAATGAATTAAAACACATTTTTTGCTTTTTCCTTTACAACTAAGAAACGAATGTGCTTAAAACAAAAAAAAATTATTCCTATACAACCTTTCAATACCTAAACTCTTTTGAAACCTAAACCCCTATTCATCTAAAAACCTTAAACCCTAAGGGAAATAAAAATTGATCAACATAAAGCTTAACAAATTATGTTTTTGACTCCCTTGAACTTGAACTTGAAATTGAGGGCCGACAGCGTCGGGGCCTTTGTAACGGCCTACAATTCCCTCCTCAATACTCACAATAATCACACAAAGGGTTCAGCGTCTGTGTACCGGACTTGTCCAATAAACAAGTCAGGATCCACCAATCCTTGTCACATACTGCCATTAGACCGCATCACTGGGATAACCAGTACGGCATGACACCATCCCCAGGCATGGTGGGTCATTACAGCCACTTTACATGACTGGCTCATACCAATCACTGTCTTTCACTTCAGGCACGTACAAGAAAAACTTTCATAGCTTCAATGATACTCAAATTACACTCCTGATCTAATCCAACAATACAGCTCATACCGCAATCATCTTCAGCACATCTGGCATAGAAGATATCCTTACGTGTGTCTGCTGCGGGGAGCTGCGGTGCTGGGGCGGGGCCGGGGTGGCGGGGCTGGGAATTTCGGGAATCTGTTAGTCAACCTGGCCACTTGCGCTCTCCTGCACAGATGTTGTGGGGCGTGATGTGTTGTGCTGCACATTGTGATGTTGGGGCATCCGTTGCTCAATGGAGACACACTCGGGATTACGTTTTTTCAATGCGAAACAGATGGAATGTCATTCATTTATACCGGTACGCGAATGAGCAATTTACCGAATGGTACACATATGGCCCAATACGCTGGGAACGTGTTAAAAGCGCTAACGCTGTAGCTTGTAAAATATAAGTGCTGAAAGGCTGGAATAAGTTTCGTTGAAAAGAGCAGGATTTATTTTATTGTCATAACTTTGCTCATTTGTCCCCCCATAAGGATAGACCAATAATTAACATGGTAAGGATTTTAATTAACGAAGGTAAAACGAAGTTAGTAGAAAATTGTCTGCTGGGACACAGGTAAAGAAAACTACTGTACATTTTGCTCTCAAAAAATAACTTTATTTAGAACCAGCTCAAATGCAACGTTATCAAGAAATTTCACAGCACGATAAAGATCGTAGGTTGTTATTTTGCCCCAGAATGACAACATGAGTTCTGATCAAATATTCACGCATAAGATAATTTCATAAGATGAGTGCCACATTCATCTAGAAGATATAGTAAATATACGAAAATAAAAAAATAAAATCAAAGTTTAAATTCTGTTCTTTCTACTGAAACCCATTTCAGCCTTCTAGCACTAATATTTTACAAACTACATCATTTTTAAATCGGCTACGTTTCCAGCAGAGCTAGTATAACTCTCTTTGCTATATTCCCATACTCCCATTTCCGTACCATATGTAACGCCTCACCCCCACCGGGCACAGCCGGCGTACCCGTGCCCCGTCACAGCGGCCGCCACCAAAGCGTCAACTGAATACATTCACTGGACACCGTCACACGAGAAGATGTGTTGTGTACTAGCTCCTGTTCTGCTTTGACAGGGGGAGCTGTCACCGGCACTAGCTACACGTCTTGTATAAGTTACAAGTCTTGCACTAGTTACACGTTCCGAGTTTTGTCTTCGTTTCGTGACAAATTGTTGCGTTTATTCTTCAACTGTGGCGCTTTGACACTTAACACTCCTTGAAATAATGCAATTGTATTACTTTCATTTATAGCTGAGTTTGGAGACTCTAGGTCTGAACTCAGACTCCAGGTCTAGGTCATGTGTGTGTTCGGCCTCAACTTGCCTCTAGTTTTAGCTTTCGTGTCCTCCAGCCAAGGAAATGCAACTATTGTTTCTTTTGGACCTCAGATGTATTTAAGGCCCGGAGACAAAATCCATCAAGAATAAAACGCGCGTTAACTCGAGAGACAAATGGACTTGGCTGGATATTTGCCAGGGACCAAGACGCCCGCCGTATCATAGCTACAGCGCGGCTACCAGCTTGAAATAATTTTGCAGGCATGAAACAGGAATAAATAAGACACAAAATGACTCGTTTTTGGAAATAACGAATAATCTCAGCTGAGATGCGTGTACTTTCAAAGAACTCAGATTTTGGTAAATGTCTTCAGAACTGAAAAGATTTTCAGCAGTCTGCAGACAACCTTGACGACAGATGCCATGTAAATTACTCCGTGTACTATCATCATCGTTCATTTTAAAAACTGTAAAATATTTGCTTGATTCTTTTGGACAGACGTTATGAACACGCAGGCGTGAAATGCAAGGTCATTGAGTAGGAGGGTCTCCCCATACCCTCTCTTAGCCTTTTCCGTTTCCCACATCACCAGAGAAGCTGCTTGCTCGCTCCGGCAAATGTACCGCGCATGAGCAGGGACGCAAACCCACGACCTACTTGTACAAAGTTTCCAACTCTGACTTTGATGGAAACGCCCCAAGGGCCCCGCCAGCGCACCCGTACCCCATCACAGAGGTCACAACACGAGTGTTCTCTAAAGGAGTGTATTTGCCATCTTGCAGGCGGGCGTTGAGTAGCAGTGCCACCAACACAGCAAAATATACAACACAACACATGCAGCAACACAGGGCTACACACTCACAGCAGCTGCTCAAAATGCAGCTCATTCCATTTGTGTTGGTGTGAGTGATGAGAGGTTAATTTAAATTGGCTGATTTTACTTGAAAATGTTAGCATTCAAGTTCAAGGTTTTAACTAGAATTTCCCAGCACTGCAGATCTCCACGTGTCTCAATTACCTGAACTTTCAGTGGTAGAACGATGGAGTACGGTAATGAAAATCAATTTAGTATCATAAGTTGGTTTAAAGCCTCTCTAACCATAACAAAGGTGTTCCAAAGAGGGAAAGGATGGAAGCACTATTTTGCATGGAGATAGGGGAATGCATAATCTATGCACAAAGTGAGTTTGAGCTCGTAATACCCAGCTCATAGAAATAATAGGTTAGGAAAAGAATTATGAAGAATTATGAATTATGAAAACAGGGCGGTAGTGAACCTAAAATAAATAGTTCGTAACAAAATAAAAACCTATAAAAAATATTGAGTCCACTTCTGATTACATCATGTTCAATTTTTTCTTATAAATGAAGCAAGTACATTTTGACTTGAGATTGAACTATATTCTCATTTAAAAAAAAATTGGAATTGTTCGGTGACAGAACATGAATAAAATAGCATTCCCTCTTTCTGTTTATCGAGAAAATTTTGTGTTAAGAAAGCTGTCATGAAGAAAAATCAGTAGGCTTATAAATGTAATAAATTGTAATCGAAGAATTACTGAACAGAGCATTTCACCAAAAGGAAGGTGTACCTAATCTTCAGAGCGGGATTTTGCATTTTCTTCATGGGACCACTGATGCCCCATATATACAAGAATTGTATCCCCCTGAGAGTGCATAAATTTAATACAACACCGAAAACGATGTTGAAGAAAATCATTCTTTCTTACTCGTAAGGCTTAATAAATTTAAGAATATAGTTGAATGCATTTAAAATTTTCGAGGACGTTCGGAACAGTGTAGCCTTATTTACAAACTGATTAGCACCTTTTCACCCCGAACGCCTCTTAAACCATCCTCAGAACGTCGTGCCTGACAAACCTCAGACACGCTCCAATATCCACCGCACTAACAACTTGCTTACGCCTTCCTATGGAGCACTGCTTTCTTATTCATCTCCAATGCTTCATTTATTCAAAGAAGCAGTATTTTGGATGGGCGTTTCGGCTAAAAACTCCCGTGACCTGCACTACGGTTCCCTACGCTTGACGTCGTGGAGAGGGCGATGGCTGACGGCTAAGGCATGATGACGGCCGTCTCTACGGTCTAGCTCAGCTACGCGACTGCTCCGCACCCGGCTACTTTCCGTCTCCTGTACTGTGGAGTCAACCCTGATGGGAAGCCGGTGCCACCTACCTGCAGTCCAGCGCTTCAGCGGCCGGGCGGCCTGTCGTCGACCTTCTCTTCTCGCCGTCGTCACGTGGGCTTCAAGGGATCTCTTGTGAGAGTAGGTTTGGAGATAAGTAGGTGCATTTGTCCCGAACGTTCCTCACTGGCATACTTTTGGCTGTAGTTTACCGTTCTCGAGCCGTACCCTAAGTTCAAAGCCGTGACTTGAACGTAAATTCAAATGTCTGTTATACATTCCAGGTAGAGTGCATTGCTTTATCTGTTAACTCAGAATCTTTAATCTATTCTAGGCAGCACTCAATCTTGCCATCGTCAAATTATTTACGTCTTGTCCAATTTATCGCAACAGGTCACGGTTATTGTCAAAATGGATCTGGGCGGCGGTCGGATGCACCAACTTCCGACTTCTTTACTCACCCAAGAAGTCTCCGACGTGCCTGTACATGAAGACGTTCTATGCTATTTATTTATTAACATTATTATTAAATGTGCATTTGCATCACTAAAATAATTAACAGCGTTGAGTCGTCCTTTTCCCCACTCTGTTTTTTCAATAAACGAAGATATGAGTAAAGTTTTTCTATATTAAATACTGAAATTCTGTAGACAACATTCATTGTAAATTAACGCTGAATAACACACGCGTTACCTCGCAATTTGCGCTATAGTCTCATCTAATGGAGTCCATGGCGGTTGAAACGACTCATGAAATAAGCAGCACATTCTATAAAAATCAAGTAAGGGAACTGACCACAAGCCGAAGCACTCCGGCGTGCCAGGACGAGCGCACAAGTCGCACAAGTGAGGGCAGAGAGGCTGAGCCCTGCAGGACGGCACCCGGTCCTGGCTCGCTGCCCGCACCTCTGCAGGAGGCGCGGGGTCAGGTCCTCATGGGGGCACGTCTGCCCAGCCGTCCTGGGCACTTCGCTGGAGGCTGGTCCAAACAACGAATTTGCATCAAATATATTCTTAATGTTATGTTCAGTGGATGGTTTCTCGTCAGTCCTTTTCTTTCGTCTCTGACGCTCGTGAGTATATTATGACAGCATTATTTAGGCAGTTACATAATTTCACGAATTGTTCCAATGATGCCGCAAATGTTTTGGCTAACGTAATACAACAATTCCTTTTGCTGTTTCTAACTCCGGACACCTCTTTTGTGTCAGCATTATTTGTTGTGGAAATTTCTAAATTTTTTTCGTCGTGGTAAAATATTGTATTTTCTCAGAGTCCGTTATTTGGCTTACTAATTGATACATAAGGGTGAATAGATAGTTCCGAATGTCAACCTCGTAGTCTCAGACGCAGACCTATTTAAATCCACCCATTTTACTTTCACCAGTAATCCCTGAAATAAAAAATTCCTGAGCTCGTATTCCAATGTAAGTGCGTACTATCAAGAGTATTTTCAACAATGCTTTGCTAGTATTTTGTTTATTTAAAATTTGTATTTATATGCATTATGAAACTTATATGAACTCAACAGAGGGAATGCATTTTTCACGCTTTTCTCTCAATCAATTTTTACGACTATTGACATGGGCATTGCGGTACTCATGTGTGTATATCAAATAAGGATATTTATATTAAAACGTTTCAATAAGCTTTAATGGTTTTCGTTTCATCTCTATAGAAAATATGTTTTTCTTCCTTCATTTGTGTTTTTTATTTTTCCTCATTTCTCCTTTTGGGGTTCAACTCCTTTTATAGACATTAGAATGCCTATTGTGGCATTTCGATTAATTGCGCTCAAGAAAATATTAAAATAATTTGCCGTTTTTTCTCCATACTGCAACAATAATTTCGCTTTGAGGAACAATAATCTTCCACGAATGACAAGAATGTTTGAAGCTTAAAGATTTGGTGACAGAAAAATGGCATAATCTGATTTCTATTCAGCGAAAATGAGCTTTCAAAAAACTATTAAGAGGTAAACAATTTTAAAATGTATACGTTGGAAAAATCAACTAAGCTTTTCTACACCTACAGGAGTTTGAATAATTTATTTATAGATTTACGTTGATTCGAACTTTGGCAAAATAGCCGTGAAGGCCGTATATATATATATATATTTTCTTGTTTTTCTTGTGGTATAATTCTTATGTTGCTTTTTATTTATTTTGTTTTTTTCAGAAGCGTAAAGCACGATGTTAAAAAGGAGCTTAAGCTCTTATTCAAGTGGCACATTGACAATGTGTGCTCAAGGGTCGAGAAAATATAGCTTGCTGCTGCAACCGTCGAACGCACACTCAAACTGCATCGCGGAACAGACAAATAAACAAAAATAGCAAAACAAGTTTTTTGAATGTTTAAACATCTAAAAAGGAATACAGTGCCTTACATCTCACACGGATAGATACCCGCAAACAACTACGAGAACTGACCCCACAGTAGCGTGAGCTGCTCCCAAGGTAGCGGCAGAGTGGGAGCGACACCGCGGCAGGAGCGCTGCGGGACAGCGGCCGACCGCAGCCCTGGGGTGTGCAGCAACAGCCACGCCAGTGAGGGGCGGAAGAGACGCTGGCAGTGAGGGTCGGAGGAGACGCTGGCAGTGAAGGTCGGAGGAGACGCTGGCAGTGAGGGGCGGAGGAGACGCTGGCAGTGAGGGGTGGAGGAGACGCTGGCAGTGAGGGGCGGAGGAGACGCTGGCAGTGAGGGGCGAAGGAGACGCTGGCAGTGAGGGTCGGAGGAGACGCTGGCAGTGAGGGTCGGAGGAGACGCTGGCAGTGAGGGTCGGAGGAGACGCTGGCAGTGAGGGTCGGAGGAGACGCTGGCAGTGAGGGGCGGAGGAGACGCTGGCAGTGAGGGGCGAAGGAGACGCTGGCAGTGAGGGTCGGAGGAGACGCTGGCAGTGAGGGTCGGAGGAGACGCTGGCAGTGAGGGGCGGAGGAGATGCTGGCAGTGAGGGGCTGAAGAGACGCTGGCAGTGAGGAGCGAAGGAGATGCTACCATTAGATTATTAGATTATTAGTTAGTTTAGGTCTCCCTATCCTCAACAAATGAGATCCAAAGAGAGGAAGGAAGAAGGCACCTAGTATGGAGTTAAGGGAACGTGGAATCTATGCAGAAAGGGCATAGAAACAGTAAGATGAGGAAAAAGTTCATGAAAGAAGATCAAAGTTGAAGAAGAAAGTAGTATAGGTGCTGAAAAAACAGGACAGTAGTGAACCTGAAAAAGTTGGTCCGTAACAAAATAAAAACCTATGTTATTTTAACAAAAAGGAAGCCTACCTAACCTTTAGCATGGGCCCTCAAATTGTCCCCCTTGAGCGCTAATTCCCATAGATACAATAGTAGTCTCCTGAGGGGAGGAGATGCTGCCATGAAAAAAGCAAGCAATAACTCAGGGTCACGACGCAGAGAGGCAACGAGAATGTCAGAGCACCGAACCCCCGTGACCAAAAATTGAGCTCCAATCACCTAAGTTATATTCCCCACTCAGTGTGTCACTAGGCCACTTAGGAGAGTCTGTTAGAGAAAAAAGATGAAAACTGGTAGAAATGTGTCCACGCGCTGACAGGTCACAAACCAGGGAAATTTGTTTTTAGAGAAGGAATTAGGCTCGTAGGAATATATAGGTTAGAAAGCGAACTCAAGAAAAAGGCTTACAGACCCTGGAATTATAAGGAATTTTACCGTTTACATTTATTTTATTTTAAAATTTGATATTAAGTACTATTTCAAACAGGCCAAATCTCGTGAAGAGTTATTATATTGGCACTCATTAATTTTCTTAGTTTTGCGTAATTCTTATAACCCGTTCACTTTTGAGAAAATAACCCAAAATCGGAAAAATTGAATTCGCAGACTCGCGCACACAAACTTAAAACAGTAAGAAAATAGTGGCAGCCCGGCAGAAGAATTGCGGGACTTCGCGGCTACCAGAGCGACCCCACGAGTAAACAAAGCGACCAGTTGGTACCCGGCATGTGCTGCATCGAACGCTTCTAAGTAAAATGCGGAGTGCCGATTCCCCAGCTATTCAAAAATCTTCTCACCACCACACCTCCGCCAAGCTCCAACAGCAGACAGCGCGAAAGCGACGCACGGCTCTCGCTCATAATGCAATATTGGGATGATGTGGGAAGAATTTCCCCACACGAGAAAATATCAAAAATATACCGAAAGAAGAAAAAGAAAACAGTGTAGTCTAAAAGAAGTCATGCATAAAATGCTCTACTTTGATTTTGAAAGTATTGTAAGATAAAATGGACATGAACAGGCGTGTTATAGAAGATGACATTATCTCAAGAAAAGATTGAGAAAAATAAAAAATATCTTCCCCAAATTAACGTTATTTAGTTGCAATCGAATTTTTAATAGATTAGATCAGATGTTAGTTTGAGGGACACGCCTAACCAAGAGCATTTCAAAAAGAGGAAGGAAGTAGACACCATTTAGTGTGAAGTAAAGGGAATGCAGAATTTATGCATAGGGGGCACAGAAGTCGTAAGTCTAGTGTGAAGTTTGAGAAACAAGATAAAAGTTAAATGAGAAAGTAATTGGTGCTAAAAAACAGGACAGCAGTGAACCGAAAAAAGATAGTCCGTAACAAAACAAAAGACATTTTATTAAAAAAAACATGATCTACCAAACCTTTAGCTCTGACTCGAATGTCAAACAATTACACATATCATCAGTTGGTGTTGAACATCAAAGTTTACATGAATTATTTCGTAGAGGAATGCTGGTTGAGTTGAGGGACGAAAATTATGGGGACAACTCTCTTAAGCGAGCGACAGAAAAGGACAACGTCAAAAATCCTTGGTTAATGAATAAATCGCAATTCCTACGTCTGAGGCTTCACGTTTAATTATTTATTTTTTAAAATCAATTTAGGCATTAACTTACTTATTCATCGACAACGGTATACCGAAATGGTGTATAAAAGCCGCGGCTCCCGAGTTGATGTAAATATACAGCATTTGGAGTTCAAATGAAAGTGCAAGTCATAAGCTACAATTAGAAAATTAGAAAAGAGGACATAGTTTCAGTGACGATGCATTGTTGAAAACACACTTTGAAATACTAGTTCAGGGCCTTGCGGTGCACGGAATTATTTTTGAAAGTAAAATGGTTGGATTAAACGCTATAAAATCATTTTCATTTATCAAATTGATGCCCCATGCTCAATACATACAAGTTATGTGACGGCAAACGTGGAAATAATCCGCGCTAGCACAAAACCATGCGTAAGATAATATATTCATCAGCTAAAAACCAAAATACACGTTGAAAATTTTTCGCGTTCCAGTGAAAATGAATGAAATTGAAACACCTCCGTTCTTCATTTGCACCAATGCGGGGCACCTGCACAAAATTATTTGATTGAAAAAATCTATCCATGAAATTTTTTGAACTAAGCTTGATTAAGTATTTGTGTAAAGTTAAATTTGTATTATTTCGTTAAATTCAACAAAGCACTCTGCAGTGAACGTTTCCCGGCTACAGAAGCGACACGTGTGATATAAGCTAATGAACTTATGATGGTGGTGGTGAACCATTAATTAAAGTCTGCAGGAAATAAGATTATCAATTTCGACCCCTGGGTTATAACCTGCATTTTCTTAAAATCTCGTACGAACATGCTACCTACAGCTTTTTGCATTGAGCGAAGACAGGGCGCGTTCCCTATGATATTAATGGATGCATATATCGCACGTGATGAGATATAGAAGCGTTGTTTTTCCGCTTGTAATTGGTCCGCTGTACATAATTTTGTTTTTACTTCACTATAGTTTGATAAGCAGAACACAACTGTAACATATTTTCAAGTGTTTCGGGTTTGAAACTGCTTTTGCAATTGAAATGAGGCTTTTCGTAAACGTGAACGGTTTGTAAGCTTTTCGTAAACACAAACCGCAGGAGAAAATAATATTTGTAACATAACAATGTTTACTTACAGTTAGTTTCATTCCAGGTTACCGATAGGACGAACACGTGGATATTGTTTCTTATTGTACGATATCGAGTCGTGTGTTTTACAGCTTTCATACGTCAACTTATTCATGAAAATAACTAGGTGACACGCCAAGAAAATTAATGCTGACGAATGAATCGACTGTACTTGTGAACAGGAAAGTGGATTATGCAATATGCAGTCACGTTTGTTAAAGTTATTTATCAGTAAATTCGATTATAAGTTATATACGGAAGTCATTCACATTCAGCAAAACAATATTTTGTATCAAATATTGGTATGCGAACGCAGCTCGTTCAAAATAATTATTTGAGTTATTTTATCAATATTGTCAATATTCTTTCATATGTACATTATTGTTTTTTCAACAAAAATTAAAATGAGTACGTTTATTGCGGGTAAACAAAGTCTACTCTCTCAATTCGACGGTAAAAATGGCAAGAATTGAGTAACGAATTGTTAAAATGTATTTGAATGCTACGGAGAAGAGCTTTCTGCAGAAAATTTTTGCTCCGGCGGATGATCTAACGATCGAAAACTGCGCAGTCGCTCATGGTTCTTACAGCAGGGTCAATACCTGCAGATCTAAGCGAACAAACTCGATGGCTTTTATTTAATGTTTTATAATGTATTGCCGGTCAAATTTGTGTGTAATATGTTCTATCAAAAGTTTACTAGCACGTGGAAGTTTCTTCCCTATTCTGATGACTGTGTGATAAAGTCACTGTGCGTGAAAAAATAAGTCATGCCCAGGGAAGGATTGCCGTGTCTTTAAGCAGTAATTGGTCAAGAAGTTCTGGTAGCTGCACAGGCCGGTCGCGACAATCTCAGCTGATCTCATGTGGTTGATATCGCTCCGTGTAGTTCACGAGGCTTATGATTACAACGGCAGGGGCTGCCACAGAATTAGAACATTACGTGAAGACGGAAATGGTGTTCGGATCGCTACACTAATCTTGCTGTGAGTCAATTTTAAAAATGCTTCACTGCATTTATTTTTGTTTGGCAAAGGATCCAAAGGTATTATCAGAATTTATATCTTAAAATAGGTGGAAATGCAAACAAAATGTGAAACTTTGAACCTAAACACGTCGCAAATAAAACCTTAGCTGGTGTTTTTTTTATTTTTTATAGTATTTTTTACATATCTATTTTGATTGCAGTCTTTAACAACCAATAAATATAGGTAAAGTAAGGCTCAAAATGCTTTGGCCACAAAAATTTTCCCTTTACCCGACTCAAAAATCAGTCTATGCAGGTAAAATAGATATTATAAAACCTTAATGCAATTTATAGTTGTTTTTCACTCGCAGAGCATTTTTGGTAATTAGTAATTAATATTTACATGCACTGAATAAAAGTACTGCTGGCACCTGTCAGCAACCATGTAATAGCACAAAGTTTTCACGTGCATTACTTGTAATCAGGGAAATTGTGTAACACAGTCAGAAACATACTGCTTGTGTGGGCAAGCTGAGGTGTGACCGTTGGTGTTAGAACTTGCACCAACATTTCCATCATCGAGAATAATTTTAAAAGGCTTCAACATTGAATTACAGTAAAAAAATTAATGATATATTCTTGATTATATATTCAGGTACCTGCCTCACAATCTCAATAACGCCATCAGGCTGTAGGAACTCTGCTTCGCTTTTTAAGTGAAACGCTCGCATTAAATCAAATAAAATTCTACTCAGGAATGATTGTTAAATTACGGCTGACAATAGTTAGAGTGAAAATTAACTCCATCAATATCTATGAAAAGTACACAAAGATTTGAACTTACTTCCTGGTAAATAAACTCTGCAGTTTACATGGCTTCGAACAAAAAAAGAAACAGCCAGGCCAATAATTATTCTACCTGACATCGGATTTTCATAAATTTGCAGTCGCCGTTGAAATTTCAATATCTAGTAGAAAATGTTACTGTGAAGTCTTAAGCAATAATTTATTTTAGTTAAAATGCGCTTTTCACAAGTTTTAAGCACGACTAATTTCTGGTATATGAAATAATTTTCCAAACGGGGATCGAGTCGCATCTGTTCATCTAGTCTTGCGGATTCTGTACTCAATGGTGCACGTCCTCTTTCATTAGTTTTCAAACCACGTAACAATTTTTTTGAAATGGCAACGCTTGTCGGTCCCACCTGGGTTACACTGCTTATTCTCGAACTTCGGAGTTGTCCTTGCGAGGAACACGGAAGCAAACATTACTTGCCACCTCTAGGACTTAACGACAAATTTATCAATCGACCAAAATCAAAGCCTTTGCTCAGTGATAGCTGTTAATTAATAACCAATCCTTGAATTTTCATGACATCTCACATGCTTTCAACATGATTTAAAACAATGTCAAGACAGTTTTCAAACATTTTGGAGACTGAAATGGGCAAATCACAGTATTTTTAATAAAGAACTAATTTACTAATGATTCAAAAGTTGAGTTCATCCAGGAACAAACCATTTTCAAAACTGCATAGTGACTGTCTAATGGTGTTTCAAGTGACTATCAAGTGTATCACAACATTATTATTATTATAGGAGTTCGTTCATAGCTTAGTTCCAAACACAGAGTTGTTTACGCTAAGGGAAAGGAAGGAACCATCCATTTTCGACACATACTTGGGGAATCTATACACATGGTGTGCTCCCACACTGGGCATCCTTGTGTAGTGACACGAGTGTTTTCCAATGCACGTCACCCAGGGCATTGGAACAAGTCAGGAAGAAAGTTCTAACGCTACAAAATTGAAGATGAAAACATTTAGCTCTGGAGAAAGGGATAACAGTGAGCATAAAAAGATGGTATTGATAAATTAAAAACAATATACTTCAACAAAAGAAGTACCTTCAATTAACTCGGACACTCGCGCTTCACCAACGGAAGCGCCACTTATCACGAATGCAATACATGGTTCTCCCATAGTACATGTATCGCGTTAAATATACCCGCCGAGTGTGAAACCTTTCAATTCTTTTTCACTATATACAATAATTCTTACACTAATTTAGATTGATTCCATGTTTGTCAACAAATTAAACATAATCTTTTTCTTGGTAACCAATCACAGCTGAGTTTCGAGTGCTGCAGGACGCCGAACGACCTTGAACCACTCAGAACGATAACTCGGTGCGTGCTACGCGCCCACCAATATTCAATGTCGATTCGTGGGTTATCTGAGTTCGGTTAAGCCGACAGTGACTTTATGCAGAGTTTCCGCGTTTTACCGATGCTAATGCGTGTGCAATGAGCTTGAAAGCTATAATTAGTGTTAAAGTGTCAGTGATGTTTGAATTGTGCATAGAATTAAAGATAAAAGTGAGCATGAGTACTATTTAACCGAGCTAAGCATGAATTAGATGTGGAATTTGTTCGTTTGGACAAAGTACGCCTCATTAATCTGTAAGTTTATGCACGTATTCATTTGTTTCATTTGTTCCCATGTATACAAATATATAAATATATAACATTGTGACAGAGCTCCCATGGGAGGTAAAATTAATAGCTAAACGCACACAAGTATATGCACTCGTTCAACCAAATTTATCGCTGTAAGGTACCTTGCGATTGAGCGAGAATAAGAAATAACAGGTTTCTAATGACAATAAAAGACACAAGCGGAAATGTGTAAATAAGCATAGAATCGAACGTGACCGTATCTTTTGGTAATTATTCTATTCCGGTGGCTGTGCGTTACGTCTCTGACGGCATGAAACTTGAAAAGCTTCTCGAGAGTGAGCAAGTTATTCGTTCCTGTTGCCATTATATATTCCATTTTATTCTAAGTAGAGATTAATATGGGGGCATTGGAGAGATGTAGAGTTTAACTAGCGTCCAAAATGTATTAATTTGTATACAAATGTTTTACTTCTTCCAAAATTATTTAAAATTATTCTTATGAAGACACTAATAGAATATGACACATACATATATCATAAGAATATTTTACTTTTGACGACTAACAAACAAGAGTGGCGAGCAATTCCAAACCGCTAATGAATGAATGCGTTACAAGTTTACAATAGCACTTATCAAGTCCACAGGAGAACTAAAATATTCATTTGTAACGGACATTGTGTAGGAATTATTTAATTGCAAAAGGCAAGTTTCAAAATTTGTCAATAATGGTGCAAATTCATACGAACACAATTGAAAAATTCATAATCAGCCACTACCAAGTTTTGTAATCTGTCGAGTTCTCCTCAATCTGGCATTAGTTCTCTTATAAAAAGCATAATAATGAAAATAATATCCAGTAAAAAATTCAATCGCAATCGATCCTCACACTATTCTCAAAAAGGTACCATGACAAATTACACATTCACTGGATTAAAAACGTAAATCACCATTACTAGCGGTAAGAAAATTGAATTACACTGTTGGAAAATTTATCGGATTTGAATTTATGTAGTTCATTTTTATAATTAAATGGGAAATGTCGTGTTCAGTTTTTAATGTCGTATTTAGATTAACAGTTACGTTGTGTTCAGGCTCCTGCAGTTTTTTCGCAAGGGCAAGAGGGGCTTCGACCGGTTTCACCTGGCAGTTGTTTTTGATATACCTTTGAGATTTACTAAGGATACGAGTTCCGGTTAGAGCGCTTCGTAGCTGCGCGTCGCCTTCTACGATGAGTTTGGTGCTGAGGTTGCATCCCGCTGACATGGGGCGAGTCGAGGCGTCCCGCTGCGTAAATTCCCTGTCCACTCCTCATCTTCTCTTTGTCAGTTCCTTTGGTGTTCTATCTCTATTCTAAATTAGTGTGTGCGTGTGTGTGTGTGTATGTGTGTGTGTGTGTACATGTAGTGCGTGTGTGTATGTGTGTGTGTATATATATAAATGTGAAAGTGTATGAGTGTGTTTGGTACGAAAGATTTTGGGGAAGGATACTAATTAAAGTTATATCCAGCCGGGAATAATTTATTTGCCTGTTTTTGTAACAGAATTGCACCAGTCAATGAACACAAATAATCCCGGAAGGGTGGTGTAGATGCAGTTGAGGACCGCTAGGGCGTAGGACCTCTAATCCTGCCACCATCTCCCGTTGCCTGGCGAGATAAAAATGGAATTATGTAGTTTTCTTATTACTAGGTAACAATACACTGTTATTAGTTTTAGTAATAGAAATGCCACAAGGGTCAAGTTATAATTTATAGTAATAGTAATAGAAATGCCACAAGGGTCAAGTTATAATTTATAGTAATAGTAATAGAAATGCCACAAGGGTTAAGTTATAATTTATAGTAATAGTAATAGAAATGCCACAAGGGTCAAGTTATAATTTATAGTAATAGTAATAGTAATGCCACAAGGGTCAAGTTATAGTAATGCCACAAGGGTCAAGTTATAGTAATGCCACAAGGGACAAGTTATAGTAATGCCACAAGGGACAAGTTATAGTAATGCCACAAGGGACAAGTTATAGTAATGCCACAAGGGACAAGTTATGGTAATAGTAATGCCAGGCAGTTGTGGGTTACGTTAGTAGTTCTAAAGTTAGGCCGATTCTAGCATCACCAGTAACTCACGCCAAGCTAACTGGTAACCAACCTCTAGAACGTCGACTCAGAGGCCGAAAAGTGGACGAAGACCGACGCGGTGAGACGTGACGGTCTGCATAAGCATCCATCAAGCAGGCTTGATGTTATCCCTCGCAGGGGTGAGGTGTCACGTAGCGGACGGAAGGACGAGGACTGGACGACACAGGCACCTGGAGTGCTTAGCTCTCCATCTGGAGAGCTATAGCTTCACCGGATGAATGAAAGTGATCGTGCATGCTGAGAGGAGTACAAACGAATTATTACGTTGTGCTGGCTGGAAGGGTCAAAATGATCTACCCCAAGCTCTAATGGCAAGCTCCCGAATTAAAGTTGATGATACATTCAGGAAGCCTAGGTTGCAGTCAGGTTAGCTACCGGTAAGCCTAGCGGTAGAACTGGTGATGCTCTACCTGTCTTATTTATTTTATACATTTGGTGTGTATCGTTATGTACGCCTGTATGTACTGTGTATATTGCTTGAACAATTTAGTGTGGTATTCTAGTCGTTAGGAAAGGATTTATTTTTATATAATATTTTTTGCGTTTTCGCTTGGTATTTATATTCAGACTTTATCCGTCTTATGCATGACTGAAAATTACTTTTTATTTATTCCAGCACTGATGATGGAATAACTTGTATTCCGAAACATTTGCTACGATAAATGTTCTCTATAGCGTTGGTTCTTCTTTTTATTTTGAACACAACTATTGTAGGGTGATATTTATAGTGTTAAAATAATAACAGAATGTGTTAAAGCATTATTGAAAGTATGAAATGTATCAATTAAAAAGTGAACAGTCAATATGGTTAAGCCGAAAAAAGTTCTAATTACCTTCCTTTTAAATGAATTTAATTTAATGTTTTACTAATTTGAGTGTTTTATACGTCTCAACTTATTTTATATAATTGAATTTATTTGTATATATTTTATATTTATATAATTTTGTATCATATATGGAAATTTTGGCATGCAATTAATAATTAGATAAATTATATATTGTTAAATTGAAATCTGTCTCCTAATAAGATCGAATTTTTTGTACTTTATTATTGAAAATATTAATTTTTAATATATACATAGTTGCGTATTTAATATTTTTATTTACTTGTCTTATTTTTCTATTTCAATTTATAAACTATCTACTTGTATGTAATTATATATAACAAATATATTTAAATATGATAAAAAAATTTGAAATAATTATGGTTCATGAAATGTTTTATATAATATAATTACATAAACCTATTAATTTTAACAATATTTTGTATTATATTGACACTCTGAAACCAAATTACTCAAAGGTCTTAGGTCTTAGGTCTTAGCTGTTAGGTCTTAGGTCTAAGGTCTTAGGTCTTAGGTCTTAGGTCTTAGGTCTTAGGTCTTAGGTCTTGGGTCATAGGTCTTAGGTCTTATGTCTTATGTCTTAGGTCTTAGGTCTTAGGTCTTAGGTCTTAGGTCTTAGGTCTTAAGTCTTAGGTCTTTGGTCTTAGGTCTTAGGTCTTGGGTCTTAGGTCTTAGTCTTAGGTCTTAGGTCTTAGGTCTTAGGTCTTAGGTCTTAGGTCCTAGGTCTTAGGTCTTAGGTCTTAGGTCTTAGGTCTTAGGTCTTAGGTCTTAGGTCTTAGGTCTTAGGTCTTAGGTCTTAGGTCTTAGGTTTGGGTCTTAGGTTTTAGGTCTTAGGTCTTAGGTCTAAGGTCTTTTGTCTTAGGTCTTAGTCCTTAGGTCCTAGGTCTTAGGTCTTAGGTCATAGGTCTTAGGTCAGAGATCGAAGGTCGAAGGTCATAGGTCGAAGGTCGTAGGTCGAAGGACTTGGGTCGAAGGTCTAAGGTCTTAGGTCTTAGGTCTTAGGTTTAGGTCCTAGGACCTAGACCTTAGGTCTTAGGTCTTAGGTCTTACGTCTTAGGTCTTAGGTCCTTGGTCTTAGGTCTTAGGTCTTAGGTCGTAGGTCTTAGGTCTTAGATCTTAGGTCTTAGATCTTAGGTCTTAGGTCTTAGGTCTTAAGTCTTAGGTCTTAAGTCTTAGGTCTTAGGTCTTAGGTCTTAGGTTTTAAGTCTTAGGTCTTAGGTCTTAGGTTCTAGGTTCTAGGTTCTAGGTTCTAGGCTGTAGGTTCTAGGTCTTAGGTCTTAGGTCTTAGGTCTTAGGTCTTAGGTCTTAGGTCTTAGGTCGTAGGCCTTAGGTCCTAGATCTTAGGTCGAAGGTCGAAGGTCGAAGGTCATAGGTCGAAGGTCGTAGGTCGAAGGACTTGGGTCGAAGGTCTAAGGTCTTAGGTCTTAGGTCTTAGGTTTTGGTCCTAGGTCCTAGACCTTAGGTCATAGGTCTTAGGTCTTAGGTCTTAGGTCTTAGGTCCTAGGTTTTGAGTCTTAGGTCTTAGGTCTTTAGTCTTAGGTCTTAAGTCTTAGGTCTTAGGTCTTAGGTCTTAGGTCTTAGGTCTTAGGTCTTAGGTCTTAGGTCTTAGGTCTTAGGTGTAAAGTCTTAGGTCTTAGGTCTTAGGTCCTAGGTCTTAGGTCTTACGTCTTAGGTCGTAGGTCTTAGGTCTTAGATCATAGGTTTTAAATCTTAGGTCTTAGGTCTTACGTCCTATGTCTTAAGTCTTAGGTCTTTAGTCGTAGGTCTTAGGTCTTAGATCTTAGGTCTTAGATCTTAGGTCTTAGGTCTTAGGTCTTAAGTCTTAGGTCTTAAGTCTTAGGTCTAAGGTCTCAGGTCTTAGGTCTTAGGTCTTAGGTCTTAGGTCTTAGGTCTTAGGTCTTAGGTCTTAGGTCTTAGGTCCTAGGTCTTAGGTTTTAGGTCTTAGGTCTTAGGTCTTAAGTCTTAGGTCTTAGGTCTTAGGTCTTAGGTTTTAGGTCTTAGGTCTTAGGTCTTAGGTCTTAGGTCCTAGGTCATATGTCTTAGGTCTTAGGTCTTAGGTCTTAGGTCTTAGGTCTTAGGTCTTAGGTCTTAGGTCTTAGGTCTTAGGTCTTAAGTCTTAGGTCTTTGGTCTTAGGTCTTAACCCGCGCACGGTCGCGCATCCCTCAGAAAAGTAGTCAATTTACCCGCGTTACTCTGCCGTTCCCTGTTCACTTACCGTAATAGGCAGAGATGTAAAAATATGAAGTAATGAGTAAAAAATGTTGCTTTACACTTTGATGTTGTCAGATTTTTGATAACTTGAACCGTTTCTTTGTAATATGGAGTCAAACTCCGTAGATTTTTGCACAACATTGCTTCAAAGAGATCAATGGCCATTTTTGTGTTTTGGGAACAATGTAATGTTTTTCACTGCTATTTTATGCAGAAAATCCTTCCAAACCTGCTGATGTTTTTATTTTTCCTCTACAACAATTAGAAAAAAAGTTATGACCATTTATGTCTACTAGGTGTTATCCATTCTTCGTTTTAGTTCCTACATAAATGCATGTTTGCATGTCTGGTTATATTACTGTAAGTATAGTGTTTCGAAACTTGTAATTTTCACACAATATGAATAAAATACTGCTCTACACGCTACTGACTTCAGATTTGTCTTATTTGCCATTTTTACGAAATAAGGCGAAATAAGGCCCTGAGTAGTTTCGCTGGTAACTGAGGCTGCCACTGACTGTTCGCACGCACACCCTCTCACGGTCGCCTGATTTACCACACTGACTGTGCTTACCCCTCCCAACTTCCAAGTGGTTGGAGCTCTGCCTTAACCCCCACAATGTGGGGGTTTCTGGCTCCAGCTGTGTAGCACTCGCTGAGACGATCATTTTGGTGTATAACAACTTGGGGTTATGCCTTACGTCTGGCAACCAGTGAGCCTGGTAAATGAGGCGACCAGTTACAGTGCGCGGGTTAAGTCTTAGGGCTTAGGTCTTAGGTCCTAGGTCTTAGGTCTTAGGTCTTAGGTCGTAAGTCCTAGGTCTTAAGTCTTAGGTCTTAGGTCTCAGGTCTTAGGTCTTAGGTCTTAGGTCTTAGGTCCTAGGTCTTAAGTCTTAGGTCTTTAGTCGTAGGTCTTAGGTCTTAGATCTTAGGTCTTAGATCTTAGGTCTTAGGTCTTAGGTCTTAGGTCTTAAGTCTTAGGTCTTAAGTCTTAGGTCTTAGGTCTCAGGTCTTAGGTCTTAGGTCTTAGGTCTTAGGTCTTAGGTCTTATGTCTTAGGTCTTAGGTCCTAGGTCTTAGGTCTTAGGTCTCAGGTCTTAGGTCTTAGGTCTTAGGTCTTAGGTCTTAGGTCTTAGGTCTTAGGTCCTAGGTCTTAGGTCTTAGGTCTTAGGTCTTAGGTCTTAAGTCTTAGGTCTTAGGTCTTAGGTCTTAGGTTTTAGGTCTTAGGTCTTAGGTCTTAGGTCTTAGGTCCTAGGTCATATGTCTTAGGTCTTAGGTCTTAGGTCTTAGGTCTTAGGTCTTAGGTCTTAGGTCTTAGGTCTTAGGTCTTAGGTCTTAGGTCTTAGGTCTTAAGTCTTAGGTCTTTGGTCTTAGGTCTTAGATCGTAGGTCTTAGGTCTAAGACTTAGGTCTTAGGTCTTAGGTCTTAGGTCTTAGGTCCTAGGTCATAGGTCTTAGGTCTTAGGTCTTAGGTCTTAGGTCTTAGGTCTTAGGTCTTAGGTCTTAGGTCTTAGGTTTTAGGTCTTAGGTCTTAGGTTTAGGTGTTAGGCCTTAGGTCTTAGGTCTAAGGTCTTATGTCTTAGGTCTTAGGTCTTAAGTCTCAGGTCCTAGGTCTCAGGTCTTAGGTCATAGGTCTTAGGTCGAAGGTCGAAGGTCGTGGGTCGAAGGTCCTAGGTCATAGGTCTTAGGTCTTAGGTCTTAGGTCTTAGGTCCTAGGTCCTCAGGTCTTAGGTCATAGGTCTTAGGTCGAAGGTCGAAGGTCGAAGGTCGTAGGTCGAAGGTCTTGGGTCGAAGGTCTTGGGTCGAAGGTCTTGGGTCGAAGGTCTAAGGTCTTAGGTCTTAGGTCTTAGGTTTAGGTCATAGGTCATATGTACTAGACCTTAGGTCTTAGGTCTTAGGTCTTAGGTCATAGGTCTAAGGTCTTAGGTCTTAGGGTCCTAGGTCTTAGGTCTTAGGTCTTAGGTCGTAGGTCTTAGGTCTTAGATCTTAGGTCTTAGATCTCAGGTCTTAGGTCTTAGGTCTTAGGTCTTAGGTCTTAGGTCTTAGGTCTTAGGTCTTAAGTCTTAGGTTTTAGGTCTTAGGTCTTAGGTCTTAGGTCTTAGGTTTTAGGTTCTAGGTTGTAGGTTCTAGGTTCTAGGCTGTAGGTTCTAGGTCGTAGGTCTTAGGTCTTAGGTCTTAGGTCTTAGGTCTTAGGTCGTAGGTCTTAGGTCTTAGGTCTTAGGTCTTAGGTCCTAGGTCTTAGGTCTTAGGTCTTAGGTCTTAGGTCTTAGGTCTTAGGTCTTACGTCTTAGGTCTTAGGTCTTAGGTCTTAGGTCTTAGGTCTTAGGTCTTAGGTCTTACGTCTTAGGTCTTAGGTCTTAGGTCTTAGGTCTTAGGTCTTAGGTCTTAGGTCTTAGGTCTTAGGTCTCAAGTCTTAGGTCTTAGGTCTTAGGTCTTAGGTCTTAAGTCTTAGGTCTTAGGTCTTAGGTCTTAGGTCTTAAGTCTTAGGGCTTAGGTCTTAGGTCCTAGGTCTTAGGTCTTAGGTCTTAGGTCGTAGGTCTTAGGTCTTAGATCATAGGTCTTAAATCTTAGGTCTTAGGTCTTAGGTCCTAGGTCTTAAGTCTTAGGTCTTTAGTCGTAGGTCTTAGGTCTTAGATCTTAGGTCTTAGATCTTAGGTCTTAGGTCTTAGGTCTTAGGTCCTTAGTCTTAGGTCTTAAGTCTTAGGTCTTAGGTCTCAGGTCTTAGGTCTTAGGTCTTAGGTCTTAGGTCTTAGGTCTTATGTCTTAGGTCTTAGGTCCTAGGTCTTAGGTCTTAGGTCTCAGGTCTTAGGTCTTAGGTCTTAGGTCTTAGGTCTTAGGTCTAAGGTCTTAGGTCTTAGGTCCTAGGTCTTAGGTCTTAGGTCTTAGGTCTTAGGTCTTAAGTCTTAGGTCTTAGGTCTTAGGTCTTAGGTTTTAGGTCTTAGGTCTTAGGTCTTAGGTCTTAGGTCCTAGGTCATATGTCTTAGGTCTTAGGTCTTAGGTCTT